>REGL01001152.1:47758-70440 GCA_004194395.1 Aurelia aurita complex sp. Pacific | reverse complement strand
CGTAGACCCTTTCCTCCTTTGGGATAATGGGTCTACGCATAGGCTTGCCTTTACCTCACTCAACAACAATTCAGTTCAGTAACTTTGATCCGTGGTCCTTGGTAAAGCCTCCAAACTGAGTGATGCTTAGTGCTAAGAGACATTTATTACACCTGACAGGAGCGTCAAAAGGGAGGTAAGAGGTAAAGGTCATGCCCCAAAGAGGCTGCAAAAATTTATGCCATGAAACTTTGTTATAATCAGATAACATGCACTCACAACTGGAGCAGCCTGTGTGGACAGGCCTTGAAAGTAAAAGATACTGTAGATTTCAATAGGCTATTCAAAATAGACAATACAGAACAAAATAATTTCCCCTTGTACACCGGAAGTCTTGTTAAGTCGAAAAATGCCATACTAAGCAGACTGGGTTATAGTTGCTATGAAACAGAAATGTCTTGACAACACATTATGAGAGAGGCCTTGGCACCAAGCATCAGAGTTTGGAGAAGCCAGAGCAGAAAGTAACAATATCATATGATTTTTGAATTTCATGTTTCATATCAGTATATTTCATCATTAATTTATAGATATGGAAGTTGAAGAAAATACATCAGAACTAGGAAAAGATATCAATCGCCAAGACAGCAATGAAAGTAATTCAACTGATGGATCAGATAACAAGGTAAATGATTTTGAATATACCTTTCACAAACTCTATCATTTTTCTTGATTCATAGTATTTACATTGATATGCCGTAAAAGCTCTATTTAGCTAGCCTGCTTGCAGACTCGACCAGGGGCGGATCCAGCCCGAAGTTGAAGGGGGGGCAACTTGCACAGAGGGCGCCAAAGATGCTATGGAAAATGAGCGCGCTGAGGGCGCGTGAAAATTTTTTGACACTTTTAAAAGAAAACTCTTTGATTTACTACTAAACAAAGCCTTGATTTATACGTTTTGCCTGTATTTAAATCAAAACAGGTAGAGAATTGTTTGTTAGAGTCAGGATGAGGGGTGCTTTTATCGCTAAAAAAGGGCCGCCAAGCTGAGTTTTCATCGTGAAGGGGGGGCAGTTGCCCCCACTTGCCCCCCCTAAATCCGCCACTGGACTCAACTATCCTACACTTTAGGATAGTTGAGTCTGCACGCAAGCTATATATAGCCCCCTTCTCAACAGCCCCATCTCTAATAAGCCTCTCTCATCTAAGCCTTGAAATTTTAAATAGGCCCCCCTCTTCACTTATATTAAAAACCAGAGGTTTCAGCAGCGTTGCCAGCTCAAAAAAAACTTGGATGGACAAAAACAAGGGGTCTGGGGGGAAGCCCCAACCTTTAGTCTTTCAGAAAAACATGAGAAACACCCTTTTTAGCACACTTCAATGATGTTTTGAATTTTGTGAAAACGACCATCTCGAGCAGCAGTCAAATTGATATGCTCATAGAAACTGAAATGATAATTAACTCGTCAATCATTAGTCATTTCACATATCAAAATCATATCCATTCTCCTTCTCAGCAACCAAAGCTGCATTACCTAATGTCACAAGTCAATGAAAGTCAACTCCTCCCCCTCCCCCGTTTTTAATGCATTTTGATAAATTAGAAAATTACCTCTGGGTAAAGTGGGGTGGACATCTCCACTCCAGTTAACCCTGTGGTGACGCCAAAGAGGTTTCCAAAGTTTTTCCATTTATTTTAACCAAACAAGTTTGCATGTTAATTTTGATTTGGTTGGAGATAAAATTGTGTCCAATTTGCACATTCAACCAAGGGCACCTACCTTGCAGGAACTGTTTTTATGACCCAGTACACAGAGTCTTGCCTGTCAAGGTCAAGATGAGGTATGAATAACTTTGTGGTTCAAATTCTGGTGTTGATGTAATATGAGATCAACGGTTATACGAGATGACCACAGGGGCCAGACAGCGTGAGTTTTGATTGGTCAACACTAACAGACCTTAGAATTTGAAAATCCCTGTAACTAAAAAAAACTTTCTTATGATATAGACGGATTAACAGGACACCAATTACTCTGTGTATTGGGTCACAAAAACAGTGGGAATAAACACAGTTCCTACAAGGTAGTAGGGGCCCTTGATTCAACTCGTAAAATCGTACTTGTTTAAAATTGTACTTCCCTGCTATTAAAGCACCCACACAATTCCCAGTTGCTTAATTCGATAAGATGTTTTTCAAGTAAAAATATAATTATTACGAAAGAATTGTCAAGGATGCATGGAAACTATTCCTGCGTTGCTCTGCAAATTCATTTTGGAAATAATTAATAGGGATGTTAAAAGAAATGTTATATGCCACTGAAAAACATAACATCTTACAATCCTACTAGCAGGAAATTTCGGCCACATTTCGCAGGAAATTGTTTTCCTTTTTTCCAGCTGTTGAGCATAGGGCTCAAATCTTACATATCTTTGAAAAGGTGGGTGTAAAATCCTTTTACATTTTTATAATTGCTTGAAAGGAACTCAGGGTACTTTACTGTAAATCTGCCATGGAAAATTGTTTGTTTCTTAATTATTTTCAAAATGGCGGCTTTTTTTAGTTTTTCTGAAAGAATTCATGGAAAATTTTCAAAAAATTTAATCATCGTAAATCCTAAACAAATGGAGTAAAAGTGATACAATCTTTAAGATAAACATAGTCACTGTCATTCTTCTGGTTTCGGATTTAGAAATTTGATGACGTCACACCTTCAAATATATAAATGCTGCCATTTCAAAACAAGCTAACATGTCAAATAATTTCCACGGCAGATTTACGACAAATTACTCCAAATTTCTTTCAAGCAATTCAATAAAAAGAAATATGAAATAGAATTTTACACCCACCTTTTTAAAGATTTGAGCCCTATGTTCAGCTGTAGTTATTTTCATAATCCATTTTTCCGTTTTTACCTTCATTTATTACAAAATGCTCAGAAGAATCAAACTTTGAATCAGTTCAGAGCATAGGTTCCAAATCTTTAACTCAGCGTAAAAAGATGGGTGTAAAATTCAATGACCTATTTTTTCTGGTCAAATGGCTTGACAGAAACTTTAGATACTTATCTATAATTCTACCGTTGGACTTTTCAGAACTTTTGAATATTTTTCGAAATTACAGCGTATCTTACATCTCAACTCATTTGAGGATGTGACGTCACCAAATTTCTCAATCATAAACAAGAAAAGTGACAGACTTTTACTTGATACCACATTGTAGACATCCATAAACTATTGTTTTCTTCGAAATTATTTCATGTTGCTTCAAACAGTTTAGAAATTACGATGGTTTTAAGTTTTTCTGAAAATTTTTCTTGAATTCTTGAAAAAGAAGAAAATCACTCTAATTCTGAAAATATTTAAGATTTCAGAAAATTTTAACGGTAGAATGATAGAGAATAGCTGAAGTTCCTTTCAAGTCATTCAGTTCAAAGAAATAAGTAACTGAATTTTACACCAGCCTTTTTAAAAATTTGGAACCTATGCTTCATTCCAGTACCTTAATTAACAAAATCTCAAACATTTGAAGTTCATGTTGGTTTAGTCCACCCGGTATTTTAAACGAAACATAACTTCTTGTTATTTTCAAGGAGAAAAAGAGCGTAGCTGTAAATAAAGAACTCCAGCAATTGGCATTTATCAACCCTGGCAGGCTAACTGTAACTGCTGGTTTCAATCCTGAATTTAGCAACAGAGAAAAGAGGAAATTAAGTAGATTGATGGAACAACAAAGTGGCAAAAGAGAAAAAGGGTATGCCAACTCCTACATTTACTAAGGCCTGCTTTATACATCGTATTTTTGCCGTGTCAAATTTAATACATGCAGCTAGAAATTTCAAGTGTGAATTAAATTCGACTTGACAACAATGTTTAAATCACCAGCCGTTTTAAATTGTTAAAACGGCAGGAGCTCACCAGCTCTGTCACTGATTTAAATATCGTATTTTTTCTGCTGTTAATTAATAAATTATAGGTCATGGTCCGCGGTTTCTACGTGTAATCAGCCACTGCGCTTTCACATTTTGAAAAATGACCATTTTAACAATTCTATTTTCAATCCGGCACGGCAAAAAGACGATGTTTAAACAAGGCCTAAAATGTCATGTCCTCTCTACCTTGTGCGAATTTAGAAAATTATAACGGGGGAGTAAGAAAAAATGCATATTCTGTTTGAAATATTACTACTCCCTAAATATCAAAGCAGCAATATTTTGCAGTATCTGATTGAATAGCCAACATATTAATTCGTTTTAGAATCTTTTCTGGTTGAAATCGGCCACTCCGTTCAGATTTTACAAAGGATTTTCTCATGACAGTTGCTTCGAGAAACGTGTGAAAGCGTGCTAAAATCATGAGCAAATTTCCCTAATACTTCCACCTTACAGCAATGACTTGAACAAGCTTTCGCATGTCCTCTTGTGAGGATAAAAAAAGTCTTGCCCCTGGTATGAGAAACTTTTTTATGGGGATTCTTTTCTCCCAAGGGGCAAATTATATACTATTACATGTAAGTGTCATCGCTGTGCTTGCTCCAAATCTATTCTGTGGTCTATCAGCACTAAAAGAATGTAATCACCCCTGCGTGGTGTTAGGAAGGAAAGCCTGTAGAATTTTGCTCGTCGTTTTGCAAGTTTCGACAAGAGCTTTTTGTGGAAAATGTCCCATATCCACGGGAGGAATGAAAGGGTAAATTATTGAATCTAATTGAGCATATTCGGTGATAAAGCAAGGCGGATTTTCAGTATCATTGCGTTGATTTTCAGCCCGGGGGGGGGGGAGTACTCATATATTTTTNTCATAGCAACTGTTTGGACATTAGTTTTTGAGTGTGAATTATGTTATTTACGTGTTTCTTATATTTTTAATGCCAGAAGTGTAGATTTAATCTTGTTTTATCTGAAGGGTTCCCAAATTACTTAGTAAGGTCTCAAAACAAGTCAATAACATAATTCGCACCCAAAATAATGTCCAAACAGTTGTTATAATAACTGTACATGTACAGAGTCAAAAATATTTGATTGCGACAGGAAAATTAAAACTGTAAATTACAAAAGTTTCTTAGCTTTTTAAATCCAGGTAGGGTTGTTTCTTAACTTTCGAAAAATTGAGCCTACCGTTTCTTATAAGCGGTTTCTTAAAAATAGAATTAGTGTAGGGTATTGTTTTTAAAGTTTTACTCCGGGACAGGGTATTATTTTCGGGAATTTTACTCCGGGACAGGGTGCCTTTTCAGATTTTCCAGCGGCACGTCCCCGTATTTTCGTAAATCAAGTACCCACCGGGATTTTCAGGGAGCAATATTTTTCAAACGCCATGCGTTACTTATTCACCCAGTATAATAAATCCAATACCAAGTCTCCTTTCTTTAAATTACAGTGGCAGTACCAGTTCAAAACCACGACGACAGGCACTTCATGATGCCCAAGGACGCTTAGTTGCAGATGGAAGAGATTTATGTGACTGTCAAGACCCGGACTGCCCTGGGTGTCATTTTCCATGTCCAGAATGTCAATCAGAGAAATGCGGTTCATCTTGTAGGAACAATAGACGATGGAGTTATGACCATGTTGATGTATATCACGAAGGTACTGTTATGCGTTGATAATTCTGATCGATTTACCCGACCAGCGAGTCGACAGTCCCTCCAAAAGCCATCCTCAAACTGGCTGGGAATAGACAAGTTCTTCTCGCCTACTGAGCAGTCTCAGAGCATACAGTACAAAACGTTTGTGTACCGAATGAATCGAAAAATTGACCCGAGAAAATGTCATTCACATAAAAGGGCAATCCACGGAAATCCTAGTACATGAAAACAACTCTCAATAATGAAAGCAATTCTCTGTGTCTGAAGTTAGGAAAATTCTCCTACCACAAGGGGATTGTTGCGGTAAGCAATCAATACAACGAACTGAACTAAACTAGCAGATATGATTCTTAGAGAGAACTTTTCTTTATAAAGCAATAGTCAATGTTCTTTTCAAAAACTGCGAGATGAAAACTACCTCGACAACTACAAGATAAAAAACTACGAGATTAAAACTCAGTTGAAATACTTTTAAATTTGATAATGCCTGCAGTATATCCTAAGAACAAAACTTCAGACCCAACAAAAACACATGCTTGTTTAACTATTAGCCCAATAGTTTGAACATATGTGAATGTAGCTATGTGTCATATCAACATCATAAACGAGAATGGCATGGCAGTTGTCATATCCAAATCTATTAGTATCTTCGAAGAGCCTTAATACTGCGTCGATGGGTATTTAGTTTTCTCAATAATCTTGAGACAAAACTACTGGGTGCGCCAAAATGAAATATGCACGTTTGGCAGGCGATAATAAATGGTACACTGGACCGATATTGAAGATTCATGACTTAATCTTTAGCAAAAAGCCTGAATTAGATTCTAGGATTTTTTGCAATTTTTGTTTTTGTTTTGTTTTTTAGTATTTAGAGCCAGGAGCGAGTTTCGTAAGATTGATTCTCCCCAAAGCTTTGCCACAAAGTCATCAAGCTATTTCTCGGAATTTTACAGCTCTCAAATCGTTGAAAGCCTGACACCTTCCACCTCCAAAACCCCAATAGTGACGCTTCTGTCTAGGGCTGTCCTTGGGAGTCCCTCGTTTCTCTACGATAAACTTTGCTCAGGATCACAGTTCATAAAACAATTCTAAAAAGAATTTAGAGAGTTTAGGCTGAGACTAAATCAAAGAGTAGCCTCCCTTCTTTAATGCTTAAACATCAGACAACTTCTTGAACTTGTCAATTTCACCAGATTTCTTTCCTCCTTTCCAACACAAAATTGCGACTAATATTACTGCCAATGTGATGCCAAATACTCCAATGAAAACTGATCCGATGATCTTCCATGTTGTTAACTTGCTCCTGTTGAGAAAATAAAACAATTAGTAATAAACTTTTTCTAAGTAGGGAAAGGTGGGGTAATTTGGGTCTTCGTGGTGATTTGGATCTGTTTGCTTTTTTCGCTATTAAAACGATCATAAGCTTCAAATTTGATTCATGGCTCAATGGGTATTGAAATCTTTACTTTTAGGAGCTGTTTAAGTGGTGTTGAAGAATTATTGGATAGTTCCTAGTGCTTTAATTAAATTTCTAGCAAATAGACCTAAATTACCTCGTAGACCCAAATTTATCCACCTTACCCTATGATCTTAAAGAGAACTCCAGGTTGTAGCATAGGGTAGGGTGGGGTAATATGGGTCTAAAATGAGCAAAATCTCTAAATGGATAGCTGGTAAAACGACAATAAAATGCAAACAATTTCAAAAGTTCCGTTTAATTGACATTCAGTGCTATTTGTTTCTTGGGAAAAAATCTCAGCTCTAACACAGGCAGTTAAATATTATTAAACATTTTTTTCTTATGGCAACTAAAATAGGCCAAATTTTTCCGACGAACGGGAAAAGTGGTTCTATTTTCAAAACTTGCACAATATCGGAATACGAAAGGACAAATGATTAAAAAAATTAATGGAATTACCTTTCTCAACTATTCTCTATTCAATAAAATCACAAGCTTTGCCTTTTATCGCAAGCAATCCCGTTCCCGCGAAGAAACTAAAACTACGGTCATTATGCTGTGATCCACCATCTTTGCGACTTGCAAGTCAGTGATCGAATTTGATAATAACAGTCAAATAAAATTGTTTGCAGTATGTTTACTCCAATCCTTTGGTTACAAGATAGCAACTGCGGTAATAGGAAACCCATTGTCGCATTTTAGACAGAAAACAACGTGGCAAGATGAATAAAAGTGCGAAAATTTAAGCAATTCAAGGCTTCGTTGAATTTGAATTATGGCTGAATTCTCAGTATGCCCACATTACCCCACCTGGTAAAAAAATAAATATAAAAAGAACAATTGCGTCAATGACTTCGAAATAAACGTTATTTCATTTGTAAATGACCAAACTCTCACCTCATGGTCATTAGATTGACCAGAAAAGCAAAACAACAGTGGCAGGAGAAAGTTTTCCTGGGCTTTGAGATTCTTGCACAATAGGCCGTTCAGCAAAGTTATTTTTTAAAACGAGTGGAGATACATCTAAGACAAATGTTTCATGCAAAAAGGCAGTTTAGTATGTAGACATTAAAAGAAAAATAGCCAACCTTTCTTCCCTTAAACGAGAAAGGATATTTTTAGCAAAAAGCTCAGAAGACCCACTTTACCCCGTAGACCCAAATTACCCCACCCTACCCTAGGTTTCGAATTTCTTGAAAATTTCGATGTAAAATCCTATGACCTATTTCTTTGAACCGAATGGCTTTAAAGCAACGTTACCTATTTCGCTATGATTCAACCGTTGGACTTTTGTGAAACCTTCAAAATTTTCAGAATTAGAGTGTTTTTCTTCTTTTTTAAAAAGTGAAGAAAATTTAGAAAAAAACTTAATACCATCGTAATTTCTAAACTGTTTGAGGCAACATGAAAAATATCCAAGAAAATCATAGTTTACGAATGTCTGCTATATGGTATCAAGCAAAACACTTTCTCTCTTCTGGTTTACAATTTAGAGATTTGATGAAGTCACTTCCTCAGATGAGTTGAAATATGAAATACGCTGTAATTTTGAAAAATATTGAAGAGTTTTGAAAAGTCCAACGGTAGAATTACAGAGAAGTAACTGAAGTTTCTTTCAAGCCATCCGGTTAGAAGAAGTAGGTCATGGAATTCTACACTCATCCTTTTACGCCGAATTTGGAACCTATGCTCTAGGTTGTATCTATAAAGTTCATCCAAGCTCAAGAGTGCAGATCCTATGAGCTTCCCATCCAACCTCGTCCCCAGGACCTTTTGTCATATTGGGACGGAGACGATGACAAAAGGCCCTGGGGATGAGGTTGCTTCCCATCATGATTTTTCTGATCCTCATAAAAATATGGAAGTTTACAATTTTCCCTCGGTGTCTTTTCATGCCCAGCTGGCCTGCGTGCAGGCTGTGCCCAGCAGGATCGTCACTTTGGGAGTGTATAGACCCGTGTAAGGTATTGTCAAAGTAATATAAGACTACTTTAACACACTGCCTGCTCAATTTGAAAATGGCATTGAATTGTTACGGATAAACCTGCAGTTCACATAAAAATGGCCCATTTTTGCCAATACAATACGGAACTCTAGCCTAACGGGTAGACTGGCTACACAATCTCTGTATGCTCTTAATTGAACTGATTTTTCGCTAATACCTCATGCTGGACCTCAGCAACAACAACAGCGAAATTGAGGGACTAATGTAGCTAGTCTATCTAGCCGACACAATTTGAAAATGGCATCGTGTGAACACGCGAAAACAATGAAAACGGAAAATTTTTCAACGCTTTCGAAGAGAGGCTGATTAATTAGGGTAGGGTGGGGTAATGTGGGTCTACGGGGTAAAGTTGGTCTACAGAGCTTTTCGCTAGAAATATCCTTTCTCGTTAAATGGAAGAAAGGCTGGCTATTTTTCTTTTAATGTCTGCATAATAAACTGCCTTTTTACATAAAATATTCGTCTTAAATGTATCTCCACTCGTTTTATAGAATAACTTTACTGAACGGCCTATTGTGCAAGAATTTCAAAGCCCAAGAAAACTTTCTCCTGCCACTGTTGTTTTGCTTTTCTGGTTTTGCTTTTCTGGTCCATGAGGTGAGAGTTTGGTCTTTTACAAATGAAACAACGTTTATTTCGAAGTCATTGACGCGATTGTTCTTTTTATTTTATTTTTTTACCAGGTGGGGTAATGCAGGCCTACTGAGAACTCAACCATAATTCAAATTCAGCGAAGCCTTGAATTGCTTAAAATTTTCGCACTTATATTCATCTTGCCACGTTGCTTTCTGTCTAAAATGCGAAACCGGGTTTTCTATTACCGCAGTTGCTGTCTTGTTACCAGTAAAATGGAGTAAACATACTGCAAACATCTTTATTTGACTGTTATTATCAAATTCGATCACTGACTTACAAGTCGCAACGATGGTGGATCACAGCATAATGACCGTAGTTTTATTTTGGTCGCGGGAACGGGATTGCTTGTGATAAAAGGCAAAGACTGTGATTTTATTGAATAGAGAATAGTTGGGAAATGTAAGTCCATTAATTTTTTTAATCATTTATCCTTTCATATTCCGATTGTGTACAAGTTTCGAAAATAGACCCATTTTTCCCGCTCGTCGGAAAAAGTGGGTCTATTTTAGTTGCCAAAAGAGAAAATTTTCTTTAAATATT
Organism: Aurelia aurita complex sp. Pacific; assembly: GCA_004194395.1. Taxonomy (NCBI): domain Eukaryota; kingdom Metazoa; phylum Cnidaria; class Scyphozoa; order Semaeostomeae; family Ulmaridae; genus Aurelia; species Aurelia aurita complex sp. Pacific. The sequence continues at coordinate 60,237 of REGL01001152.1, read as the reverse complement.
TAACTGCCTTTGTCAGAGCTGAGATTTTTTCCCAAGAAAGAAGAAGCACTGAATGTCAATTAAACGAAGCTTTTGAAATTGTTTGCATTTTATTGTCGTTTTACCAGCTATCCATTTTGAGATTTTGCTCGTTTTCGACCCACATTACCCCACCCTACCCTATGTTAGGCCCAAGTAACTTTTTTGTCGTTAGTATCCAGGCTCTTTGTCGTAGAGATTGCAAAGAGATTGGTATTTTCGGATTTTCAATCTTTTCAAATTATGCTGGTATCGTGTTATCATTAGAGTGAACACAAGCTACCGTCTCATTATTTGCTATTTTCAAAATGTGCCGGGATCGTATGAATGTCAGACTTGCTCCAAGTCCATTTCTTTTCTTTGTCAGTGATTCTTCATTCTAATTTATGGAGGAAATGCGAAGGAACGAAAATTGAAAACGAGGCGGGACGGGGGCTTCGCATTTTCTCCATAAATTACTAACGAAGAATCACTGATGAAGAAAAGAAATGGACCTGGAGCACGTCTTTGTGAACGTAGACTTGCCCCAAGTCTATTGTGAACGTAGTGTGAGGATAACTTACGAGATGCTTCGTAGATGGGCTTTGCAGGCTGATGATGATGGATATTTGGCACACAATACAGAAGAAACCACACTGCAAAGGAGAGAAATCAGCAATAATTATCCTGGTCTTTTTTATATTTGGGATCTAATGAACAAATTGTCTTGCCCGTTTTATCGCCCCGCACATTCNATTCGTCTACCGTTCCCTTTAAAATAGTTCCTGGATCCGCCATTTCCTGGATCCGCCATTCCAACATTCCATGGAATGGCGGATGTTGGAATGGCGGATCCAGGAAATGGCGGATCCAGGAAATGGCGGCTCCAGGAACTACCGTAAAGGGAACGGTAGACGGATGGAAGAGATAGACTTGGGGCAAGTCTATTGTGAACGTAGTGTGAGGATAACTTACGAGATGCTTCGTAGATGGGCTTTGCAGGCTGATGATGATGGATATTTGGCACACAATACAGAAGAAACCACACTGCAAAGGAGAGAAATCAGCAATAATTATCCTGGTCTTGTTTATATTTGGGATCTAATGATCAAATTGTCTTGCCCGTTTTATCGCCCCTCACATTCCCATTTTCTGTTGCAAGGATATTTATATTTCGAAATGTTTTCATGATCTTGTTCCAAGTAGTCTTGTGCACAATTGTGCTTCAGGGAAATCATTAGGAAAAGCCTAAAAAGCCTAAAAGCCTCAAGATTTGGATGGAACAACAAGGGCAGATTTTGTAATACAATAGCAACAGTTGCGTTTGACTGACACCTCAAGTCAAAGCCATTAGCAACTTTAGACAAAAGAAATTCTCTCAACCATAAATTCAAAACAAAGAAAGCCGCAAAAGTTTCTTTGAACCCCAAGTAGCTAGCGCGCTCGTTGTGCATTCCAGAAATTGTTCTTTAGAGCAAACATGAGCATAGATCGAAAGAAGAAGGATATATCTACATCTACACATCTACATCGGGCATTTTATTTCTTTGGCTCAGAAGCCGATTGGGAGGCGATCCAATTCTTTTATTTTTTGGGTGTAATTAAAACATTTACTGCTCTGCTTCTGAATCAAAGAAATAAACTGTCCGAGGTAGATGTGTAGATATATCCTTTTGTTGGAGAATGAATTTACTTACTTAGGATCATCAATACATGTGGATTTGATGTTTCGTTTCTTGATGTCATCTTGCAATATTTTAATGCTGTTGTGACCACATGTTTCCCTTTGAAAACAAATGGATTCAATTTGTTATAAATGTTTATGATGACATTACAGGCCATTGAAAGAGCCTTCGCAGCACGCAGACGCAGGCCCAAAGTATATTCGATAAATCCTATGGTCCTAGATCTAGAACTACGTAACGAAACATACCACAGTTGTTGCTGTTGTTTCCCTGTTGATTCTTCTTCGGTTTTGCTTTTTTTTTCAATGAAATCAATCCATCGTTCTTCCTTTCAAAATGGCCGCCACAGCTTTGCTTTGGCGGAATTTCGACTTTTGGAAAAGGAAGTACGATGGATATATTTCACTTGAAAAGGAAAGCAAAGCTGAAGAAGAATCGACAGAACGGTATGATGGTATGTGTTTCGTGTTTTTTATACATATAAAATACTACAATAAGTCTTACACTCTACCATACCTTCCTGATTACTGTACAACACTACAGGGACGATGCCAAGGGGAGCGAAAGGCAATGACTACCCCATGGCCAGTAGAAAGACACGCAACGTTAAACTACATACAATTAGGTACACTACGAACGATTAAAATCTGTTTTGTATGATCCTAGATCAAGGATCATGCATAGAAATGTATAGAATATACTTTCGGCCTACTGAAGACCCTTCCTATGGCCCTTGATGACATGGCAAATTTCATCAAAGCGAAAGAATAAGGCGATTTGACTATTTCCGTGCTCACATAAATGCTATCGATTGTTGACAGAAAAGTCCAATGAAAAAGTTAAAATGCGACAAAATTGCTTTATTATCTATTTTCACCGAATTACTCTCCCCTTTAACCTGCGCACACACTTTACTTGGTTGCAGGGGAGAAGGGGAAAGGCTCTGCAGAAGCTTCCCTTTCTCCTTCGCAACAAAGTGAAGTCTATGCGCAGGCCTCTCTCCCTTTTCGTTTGAATCGTTCTCCGGGATCAATCAGGATGTTTGAATTTTTGTAACCAATTAAATAAAAGATAAACATTACAATGGAAAGTGTCAACTCAAGTTAATTGCACTTATCGCGAAAGTTCCATTTCCAGAACCCTTTTCACCGTCAGTCACCGTCACACCCTTGAAGAAGTTCTTGCTCAAAATTAGTTTTTTGTTTGTTTGTTTGTTTGTTTGTTTGCTTGTTTGTTTGCTTGTTTGTTTGTTTGTTTGTTTGTTTGTATGTCATCTTATTTAACATTTAACATTGTACAAATATGCTAATCTAAATCGACGACAACGAAAAATAGTACAAATATATAAATATTTTCTACTATTTCATAATCTAGATAACTTTTTAAAATTCGGGTGAATGTTGGACAAGCATTGCATTTACAATTTGGTCCATCCCATTGTTTTATGATGAGTTTAAAACAAGCAAGCACTCTTGTTAAAGCAAGCTCAAACAAGCACTCTTTGGTTGAATTGGTGGGGAATTGATACTGTGTACCTCAAAAGCAACAAAACTAGAAACATGACCATGTTAATAAAATGTTGGCAAAATTACTTTCTTCTCCTTTCGCTAGAGTTGACAGAAACAAATTCTATGTGTGAGTTTGAAGCACAAGCAACTTACAGTGGCTCTTTGCCCAAATCAATTCCAACGAGAATTCTGATTTCTTGAACAAGACTTGCATTTAAGTTGGGTAGTTCCACTCCACCAAAAAAACTGTTGACGAATGAGAAATCCAAGTTAATGTTTGAAAACGTCCGACTGGCAAGGTCAGAAAAATGTAGCCACTCTTTGAAACTCTGCTTTGAAGATTCTTTCTATAAAAACTTTAACACCGCACAGAAAAGTTACATCTCTGTTGCCTGTCTGACTGAGTGTTTAATTTGATTTTGAGAACTTATTCATAGTTTCCTACGTCTCTGAATGAGCCCCTCCTCTATTGAGCCCCCAGCACTTAAATCAATTGCCAGAGGTTACCAACGTTTTCCATTTATTTAGCTAAACAAGTTTTACATGTTGATTTGATATGGTTTGGGATAACACTGTGTCAAATTTGTGTATTTGACTCGTAAAATTGTAAATTGATTGCGCAAAATGTGGGGTAAAAGAACTANGGGCTTACTAGAATTATTACTGTAATGTTGGTTGTTGCAAACCTTGTCTTTCTGTAGGCCTTGGAATTATTGCTTGATGTGCCATTGAGCAGCACAGTTATCACACCTTGGGCGTTAGTTGCAAACTGCAAAAGAAGCAATTATTTTTTATCATTTGTACAACCAAATGATTTGTTCATCACAATGTTTTCCAGTGTAGACTATCAGCGTAAAATACCCTCCTATCAGCATCCTAGGGAAATCCGAGAAAATCCATACGGGTGGAACCAAAAGAACTTGATATGTTTGAAAATTTGTTATGAGGAACAAGGACAGATTCTGTAACGCAATAGCAAGAGTGGTTTTTGTTGACACCTGAATTCAAAGCGATTAGCGATCAGAGACAAAGGAAATTCCCTCAACCATGAGTAATTTAAAACAAACAAAGCCGCAAAAGTTTCTCTGAAACCCAGGTAGCTATCGCGCTAGTTGTGCATTCCAGAAATTGCTTTTAAGAGCAAACACGAGCATCTGTTGAAAGAAGAAGGATATCTCTACACATCTACCGCGGGCATTTTATTTCTTTGGTTCAGAAGCCGAGCAGCAAGTGCTTTCATTACACCCAAAAAGACAAGAGAATTGAGTCGCCTCCCAATCGGCTTCTGAACCAAACAAATTAAATGCCAGAGGCAGATGTGTATATATGTCCTTCTTCTTTCGATCTATGCTCATGTTTGCTCTTAAAACCCATTTCTGGAATGCACAACGAGTGAGCTAGCTACATGGGTTTCAGAGAAACTTTTGCGGCTTTGCTTGTTTTGAATTACTGGTCGAGAGACTCTCCTTTGTCTGCGATCGCTAATCGCTTTGAATTGAGGTGTCAATCAAAGGCTGCTCATGCTATTGTCTTACAAAATCTGCCCTTGGTGTTATAAGGACAATATTTGAGATACTGTAGTTACTGAAAGTTTGGTTGATAGCCGAAAGGCTAAAGTCTATTTCTCATTTTAGTTCTATTTTTCAGTTGACGGAGATTAATAGCTAACTCAAGGCCTGCATCTGGGCCCGGTTGTTCAAAACTGATTAGCGCTAATCGTGGTTTGAACAACCCAGCCCTGCAGATCTAAAGTTAGTCTATTGTGTTTGATGATTTCAGCCATGAAAAAAATGTCGTTTCCTTACCAAAAATTGAAATAAGTATTGTGTATAAAACATGTATTGTGTGTGTATTGTGTACAGGGTGTCCCAAACAAATTGTGCCCCGTTTGCCTAAAGATTGCGACCAATGGGCAAACGATTCTCGCCAAATTTTTATATGATGTTGATCTTCAGATGCTCAAATAAAGTTTGCTGCCATCCCCGTAAAAATCCAGTGAAAAACGATGGAGCTATGACCTTCAAAAGACCAAATTTGCCTCATTATTGAAACCACTGGTCGGCCATTTTGTCTTACTATTTTGCTGAAATAAATAGCTCCATTGATGAAATGAAACAGCAGCGTCCAATGGCATAGCTCTCCTGAAAATTCTGATAAATATCAGAGAGTTTTCAACTATTTCTTACCTNGCTCAAATAAAGTTTGCTGCCATCCCCGTAAAAATCCAGTGAAAAACGATGGAGCTATGACCTTCAAAAGACCAAATTTGCCTCATTATTGAAACCACTGGTCGGCCATTTTGTCTTACTATTTTGCTGAAATAAATAGCTCCATTGATGAAATGAAACAGCAGCGTCCAATGGCATAGCTCTCCTGAAAATTCTGATAAATATCAGAGAGTTTTCAACTATTTCTTACCTCACAGAAAATATTTCTTACCTCACTTGAAGCTATTTATCACTGCAAAATAGTAAGACAACAGAGCCGACCGCTGGTTTCAGTCACCAGGCAAATTTAGTCTTCTGAAGGTCATAGCTCCATCATTTTTCAGCGGATTTTTACGGGGATGGCAGCAAACGTTATTTGAACATCTAAAGAGCAACATCATATAAAAGTTTTACGAGAATCTCTTGCCGTTTTGTCGCAATCGTCAGGCAAACGGGGCACAAGTTTTTGGGACACCCTGTATATAAAGAAAAGCATTTTTTCTGAAACACCCTGTAAAGCCCCAGCAAACTCGATCTGGCTTGTTTTCATCGAAATATGGCGTGTTATAGACCCCACGATTTTTCTGATTCACCTGCTAGAACAAATCGAGAGAATTATTTTCCGTTCGTTACCTCAAGAGATGCGGCTGTCCAAAATGAATGTGCTATTGATTGCGACCAAGCACAAGTGCAATTTTTGTAATTGAAACCAACTGAATTGTCACCACAGAAGTGCAGATTATTTACCATGTATCTGTCGGTGAAGAGAAATATCAAATTAAAAGATTGATCTGTTTTTCACATTTATCACTAACTAGGACAAGGAAAGCTGATTAAAGGGAATCGACATAGTTAAAAGCTGGCCCGGGCCAAGTTAAAAATATAATCTATTGTATTCAACAACTTTGACGCCTGCCGTTTCATTGTGTGGCGAAGGAAACGATGGGTTTTGTGGGCGTTTCTTCAGCCTATTTATAGCAGCTTGTCGATATAGCTATGTCTATTCCCTTTAAAAACAGCAGAAGGCAATACTTTAAATTCCGAGGAGCAAGTCGTACCAAAAATTTCGTACACTTTCGTGAAACATCCTAAAAGATCTTCAAAAGTCCCAAAACTCCCGACAAGTTTGAAATTATTCAATAAATCTTAAAATGTTAATCTCTAAAATCTTTGAAAGATCTCAGGAAAAATTTATTGAAAAATCTGTGACATTTTTTGGAATTATTTACCCATCTGTAAAGGCCTAACGCCTATGGTTTTCGCTAAGCGATATGAGTCAACAACTCAAGTATTCAAGTATTCAAGTATTCAATGTATATTCTCAGCAAATTTAAAACTAATACAGTTGAACTGGTGTAGTGTATAATAGAAAGCTGAAATGTTATAAAACAAATAATGATATATACGGTATATGTATACATTTAACAACAGAATATTGCTGAAGGACATATGAAAAGAACTCAAATGAGCTTTCCAGCCATATGCCCCGCTCATGAATTACAATTTTAAGAACAGTAGTTGTTGAATATACTATGAAATTAATGCATTGCTACAGGTTATAGAAAAAACTAGGACAATAATTATCTATCAAGCTACTTTAATTCTAATGAAAGGATAAAGAAAAAATAAATGAAATAAAAATTCAAATACTGACAGGACGGATTGTCAATGAGGTTGGGGTAGTCTGGATTATCAGAGTTTTAATCGTAGTTATTGCTAATGTATTTTTTTAGTTATTGTAGAAAATTTTTCTTTGATTTTGCATATGATTTCACAACCAGGACGATATGCTACGAGTTGTTTTAACCCCTGTCGAAAATCGTTCTTCCACATTAACTCAAGCAGCCAAGCATCTTATCACCGTTTGGAGCCGACAGGCCACTTTAAACAAGTTCTGCGAGTGTGGAATGCAAAACATCATTCGAGAAAGTGAGCTATTAGCGGCAGCAGCAACAGTAGCAAATTAGCAACAGTATAGCATAGGTTTCAAATCTTTAAAAAGGCTGGTGTAAAATTCAGTGACCTATTTCTTTGATCTGAATGACTTCAAAGAAACTTAAGCTATTTCTCTATAATTCTACCGTTGGACTTTTCTGAAATCTTCGATATTTTCAAAATTAGAGTGTTTTTTTACTTTTTCAAGAATTCAAGAAAAATGTTCCAAAAAACTGAAAACCATCGTAATTTCTAGACTGTTTGAAGCAATGTGAAATTTTTTTTTTTTTTTTTTTTTTTTTTATGATTTAGAAATTTGATGACGTCACACCCTCAAATGAATTGAAATGTAAGATATGCCAAAATTTTGAAAAATATTCAAAACTTTTGAAAAGTCCAACGGTAGAATTAAAGATAAGTGACTAAAGTTTGTTTCAAGCCACTTAGTCCGGAGAAATAGATCACAGAATTTTACACCCACCTTTTTACGCCTAGTTAAAGATTTGGAAGCTATGTTCAACAGTTTAGGGTCTAGGGCGAGTGAAATTGGGAAATAAACTTGTTGATGTCAAATTCGCATTGACGAATTTAATTCGCACAGGCGCAAATGTTCTTGCCTTTTCCCAAGGAGGGTTTTTCCACTTGTGGTAAGATTATGAACAGTTAATCGAGTTTTCCGGCGTTAAACAGCTATTTCTGACCACGATCCTTTGCGCGCCGAGTGAAAGGTCAGAAACTACTGTCATATCATAGGGAATTCGTTGTTGGCTAGACTGATTACATTTTCGTAGTTATGGCTATTGATAGATTGAAGCGTAGTGCCATCATCCAATTCAATGAACTAATGAGAAACTAGGACTGAGGTAGTTAGTCTAGTTGTTAGCTTTAGATCTTTATCGCCGAAATAAAACGAGGCTTAGAGCAGTACTGCCACGCAGCTGATTGGCGTTTGTAGAATTGATACGTTTGTAGAATTGCCAAAATGTTTAACATAACCTCATTTCTGAATTAAAGTCAGCCATGGATGAAGGGTCTGACTGCAGAGCAAAATGAAAGTGCAACATTTATTTGCTTTGCTCGTGAAGTCAAAGGCTGCATCAATGCGCTTATTACGTCACATAGCCTTGTATTCAGAGTTGCTGCCCCGCTACTGCTCCGTACACACAGGAACCTGCTTACAATGCGCAAATGCCACACGGTCTAATGACTTGCCGGTAAGGAATCTTATTGCTCTTCTCAAAGAAAAATCTAATTAAACGCAGTGACAAACTGATAATGTACCGACTGGTTTCAACCTATGCGAATGAACGAACGATGCGCAAACGATTTCGTCTGGGAGTTCATTTGCGACCCTCCTGATAGACGATCATTTCTCAAGGGTTTGTTGATCAAGCTTAGACTAGACTTGCTCCAAGTCTATTCAGTGGACTATCAGCATTCAGTTTCATACTCGTTTCTCCTTCGCAGCGTCACATTAGTAGCTTACGCCCCCGCAGCAGTAATTATATTCCTTTAATGCTGATAGTCCACTGAAGAGACTTGGAGCAAGTCTAAGCTTAGACTGGTTGTGTTCGTAGTTATCGCTGGTGGTAGTGGCAGACTCCTTTTGGGACATGGGAACGAGGTTGTGAGAGAGCTTCCTCACTAGCATACTGACAGGTAGACTGATTACATTTCGAAGTTGCGGTCCTTGATAAACTGATAATCGCTATAACTACGACTATAACTATAATTCCAGTTGAAGCGTAGTGCCGTCATCCAATTCAATGAACGAGGCAGAAACTGCGACTGAGGTAGTTGGTAAAACTAAAAGGGCCTTGGGCGGGGACAATAGCTTGCTTGACCACTCTTCCACACCTACTAAAGTTGCCCAACGAATTGCCTTACTCGCAAGGAATAACGCCACAATATTACTCTTGCTTCACTTGCGAACGAGGCTTCTCTGCTTTGTAGAGCAGGTTTGACAATGCGGATTTAGACAAAATTTACTTGCAATTTCATGCACATAATCTACTGACTACTGACAGCAAAATTATCAGTGCTGCTGAAATACGATCATTGAATATGTCATTGTCTTATGACCTTCTGAGACGTCAACCTTCAATTCCTTCAATGGGTTGATGCGCAAAAACCACAGCCTTCTTGGAATTGCTTGGATTAGTAACCTACCTCCTGTTGCTTCCTATTTCTACAGTTGAACCAGGCTCAACACCAGCCTTGAATTCATAGGGGGGCGAAGAACCAAAATTTTCCGGTGCCAAAATCAACAACAACAACAGCAACAACCCCCAATTTTAGGAATCATGCACGAAAGGATTGATGTGCTCCGTTAATGACTAGATTTTGGAATTGTTTTCCTGTTTCAACGTTGGAGCCTTCAAAATTAGTGAATATAGATTAAAAATATCCTGTAGATTCAAAATTAATGTCAGAATTCAATGTCAATGTATCATTCTCCCAATAAAATCGTCTAAATGTGGGCCTAGTAAAATTTCCGACAAAGAACCTCGGGGCGCTCCGCCCTCAGCCCCCCCTACTAGCTTCGGCCCTGAGTTGAACCTTGATATTACTCGAACCAGGGGAAACATTCTTTGAAACGAAAAAACATAATATTTCGGTAGGGATGGGGGCTTTTTTCGGGTGCATTGCAAAGCTTTAAGAAGCAAGCAAGAAGCAATCAAGAAGCATGCAAGAAGCATTCTTGCTTGCAAATCAATATAGAATGACTTTTAGTTATCCTACAAGAGAATCTGAATCGAACGATATTTTTGTATCGGGTGAGCCAGAAAAAAGTTCCCCCTTTTGAAAATTCATAACATCAATAGTACTGAATGGATTGGAATGAATCAACATTTGCGTGACAGCCAAAAGATCGAAGTATTTTTGTGATTTTTCTCGCCTTGTTATAAACATTGGAAAAGTTGGTAAATTCAAATTTATAAAAACTTTTATGATTACAAAATGACTGAAAAAGGCCTAAAATCATAAAATCAAATCATAAAAGACTCCTCGCTCAAAACAACAGAGAAAAAGCAATTTCTCATGGATGAGAGATATTGCCTGCAGATAGGAGAGTCCTAACAATTTGATCAAGTGTTATAGGCCCTTTTTCACTCATTTTGAAAACATTAAATTTTTGTAAAGTTGAATTTACCTTTATTTGCAGTGCTCATAAGAAGACAAGAAAAATCACAAAAAGACTTTGATCTTTTGGCTTTTAACTAGAATTTGAATCATTCATATCCATGAAGTACTTGTGGTGCTACGAATTTTCAAAAGTGGGAACTTTTTTCTGGCTCACCTGGTACATTTTGAAGAATTTTCACATGTGCACAACAGTGATGGAAGCTCTGCCGCCACTCAATAGAAGCTCTCGTCAGGAACGTAGGAAGCATCTCAAACTTGGAGGGGCACGACACTTCAAGGGCTTCTTTTTCATTAAGCTAAAGGGGCACTTCCTGAAAATAAAAAGGGCACTTCTTTGTTTATTCCAAAATCTTGGGGGGGCACGTCCCTCCAGTTCCCCCCGGTTCCTACGTCTCTGGCTCTCGTATAAAATCAATAAAAGTATCGCTCGATTCAGGCTCTTTTGTAGAAAAGCTAAAGATCTATCGTCGATGTTCGGGACTACCAACTTTAAATGTCACTCACCCGACAAATGTATCTTCCAGAGTTATGTAATCTTTATTGACATAGCTTAGATCATGTGCCAACATGTTGGTTCCTGACCAGAACAGTGCCTGTAAAAAGGTGATACATAGCATTGAGACTGAGAGCATATAGAATAATTCCTACCAGGAGGCATATCATTCCAAAAAAACATCGTAAACAATTGACAAGAATCCTTTTGCTTCAAGAAAAGTCCCTAAAAATCCTTTCCTTTTCTTAAGTCTTGTACGCTTTTTGGAAAGAGTGATGCGCTCATTGATTTCTGCCATGTGTGATGATAAAAGCCTCGTGGAGAACCAAAGGGAAAGTAGGCAGAAAAGGATGTGCCTTTGAGAATTAAGAGATAGGACCCATAACCAGGGCAAAATTCACGAAAAATGACCCATAACCGGGGCAGAATATCGCAAATTAACCCATAACCCGGGGAGGCACATATTTATACCAGGCCCCCTATAGGAGTTACCCCCCCCCCCCTTGAGAAAAGGGAAAGTATATGAAAGAGAACTGGCTTGAATGCTTGAGCTTCCTACCGTAAAAGCTCTGTTGAGCCCCTGGGGGGGGGTTTATTTGATTTCCAAGATTCCAGAGGTGGCTTTAAAGAGATGGGTTTATTAGAGAGGGGGCCTTATTCTCATAAGTCGAATGACAATTATATGAAATAATAGCTTTTTAGTTCTTTTGCCTGATATTATGCGGAATAAACATACAATTTTACGAATCAAATCAAAGACTTCAATTCACATGAAAGCTTGTTTTGCTAGATAAAAGGAAAATCTTTGGTAGCCTCTCGCGTAAATAAGAGGGTGGAGGGGCTTGATACCTAGAGGGGGTTTTTAAATTTTGGCTTAGAAGGGTAGGGCTTATTACAGAGAGGGACTTCATAGAGAGATATGGGGCTTATTTAAGTGTTGGCTTAGAAGGGAGGGACTTGATACAGATTGAGGAGGCTTGATACAGAGGTACCCTGGGTACCAGAGCCTCAAAATTAGACATCTTTCCTTCTTTACTTTTTTTTATTTTTTTATTTTATTATTTTTTGGCTCTGGTACCCAGGGTAATACAGAGGGGGCTAATTAGAGCTTCTAAAAACTTTCAGTATTGAGTCAACTTCCCTGTTCCTTGAAGACATATCACTACCATATGTACCAGTACGGGATGTGCCATTTTTTGGGGTACCTTTTTTCAGGCTGAAAATAAATTTTAGGGTGTCATTTTTGGTAACATCACAAATGAACATAAATTTTGGGGTGTCATTTTTGAAGAAAAATGCTTGAGGGTATTGAATTTAATCTGATTTCAGGTACTTGGTTACAATTTCGAATTTTTGTCACAATTCTAGGGTATCTTTTTTGAAAGGCTCGTAAATTTTGGGATATGGTTTTTGAAAAAATCATAAATTTCAGGGTATGATTTTACAATTGAAAATGGCACACCCCCGTCATCCGCCTATTGAAGTTACCCCCCCCCCCCGGGAGACA
>REGL01001152.1:27234-39025 GCA_004194395.1 Aurelia aurita complex sp. Pacific | reverse complement strand
GATAGCTGTCCGTTGAAGTTTTATGTTGCCAAGAATGCCAAGAGCCAGATAATACAAACATTCCCTTAAAGTTCACTCAGTGTGGTATCTGTAGAGAGAAGCTTGACTTTCCTGCTAGTAAAATTTCCCTGCTGAGGCCTAAACAATATTTAGACCCATTCAGGGCGAAAATTGGAGATAGTATTATTTTGACTACTGCTGATGTTAGGCTCAGTTTCAAGAGGAAACAAGAGTAAAAATATATTTGGCCTAGAATTAACGGTTGGCAAGGAAATGAAGTCCATATTCATAAAGAAAATATTTCCAAGAGACATGCGCTTTGATAAGAAAATCAATTCTATTTGTGATTAGACCCATTCAGGGCGACAGTACTCTACCTTTCTGTTTTCAAATGAAATTTGGCACCATTTTCAAACAAAAGTGCCCAAGGGCTTCGAACGTCTCGAGAGATATGACACATACGAACAGCCGAAGCGCACATTTTGGTTTGGAGGACGAAAGTGAAGATTCGCCGCAGCAACTCATTTGAAGATTTGTTAATTTCGCTGCTCACTTTTGGTATGTTTAACTTTACTTACCCCCAAATAGCATCCCTAGCTTCTCATTGATACTAATGTGTGGTGAATTTGCTTTGCTTGGCGTGGTTTATGTTGAAATTAATTTATCATGCGCTTTGAGTATTGACCCTTTGCAGATTGGCGTGCCTTCTTGTGTAAAAGCGGGATGTTTGTTTTTAAGGTAACTATCTTCCAGCCAGATATCGTATTCAGTAGCGAGAAAGGGCTTAATAAATTTTCGAGTTTATTTTACATACGATAATAGACAGTTATTTAGGATTCCTTGGCGTATTCAATGAGTTATGTGCCTTGAAACATTTGGTAGGAAAATGGCCTAAGCATTCCAGTCTTGCTTGGTAGGCCCAGTTCTGGGAGAAAAAATTTCTTCCTTGTCCTTGCGGCAAAGCAATCAGATGACCTGGTTTCAGGACTTTGAAACCTTCAATGGTATATTAATTCCTTAGAAACTGTGCTGCGCAAGTACTTTGTATTTCTTAGGCAGAATATTATAAATTCACAACAGGTAAAAAACAGCAGTAATACATCATGGTTAGTGCTGCTTAGAATCAGTAATATAACGACTGCACTGGGAGCATTGGTAAAGTATCCCAATCAGTAAAAGATTTCACTGAACAAAAGTATGGTCCTAGTGGTACTGTCATTGTTATATTTGAATAGCCAATTGTCTAAAGAACAATAGGGGTAAGTCTTATTGTTATATCTTTGGTAGTTTTGGAGAAAAAGAGGGGGGCGAAAAACGCCCCCCCCCTGTACAAAATACCTAAAAATCGCCCAGTAAAAATAGGGTTAAACCAAAGCTCAGGCCACATTGTACATGCAGTTAAAAGATGTAAGAGGGGAATATTTATTTCCTGCCAGACCGTGAAAAAGAAATATTTTAGCAAATAATTGAAAGTGCAATTTGTTATAATTTAAAAGAATAATTGTGGGAATATGGTTTGAAAAGCGAAGGCTTTGTTTATAGTAGTGGATAACTCCTTGAAGTTGAAACTAATTTGAATGAAACTTGCCTGCAGAAAGAATCACAGGTCGATGGTATGTACAGGTCGATGTACTCTAGTATTTCGTCTGTTTCTACCTTAGGTTACTGTATAGCAACATTAAGAACAGATATAGATTCCGAGCATCCAGAACATGCAACATTGGGAATTATGACAGTCATGTACCTATTCTCACAGGACCGAATGCTCGGAATTTTTAATATTTTGGTCCCACGGGCCTAACATTTGCAAAATCGCCTATCTTGGGACTAGTGCTAGTCCCCCACAGTCCAAGGGTCATATTTAAACCTTTGTAGCAGTCAGTTTTAGTCCTCTTCAAGAAAAAACGAACATCTGTGAACTCGAAATCAACCCACCCTCCTCCCTCAGTGGCAGCGCACGTTTGATACCACTCTCCTTACCACAACAGCGAAGTCTCCTGCGCACTCCCCATATCTAAAATATTTGGTAAGGAGAGCATAAGGTCTGTGAGAATATAACACTTCCTTGTGGCACAGTCATGTAAATAGCTGCAATGGAGATATGATAGCTACGAGGGGCACCCTCATTGCCATCAGGTTTTACGGGGTTTTTACCAACTGCTTGCGAGCGCACCTTTGCAACTATTTCAATTTTCCTCCTGTAGCTAGCGACATAAAATCTGTCCTGGGTATGGTTTCCATTTCCCGTCATTAATTTCAGTAGATTTTTAATTTGTAAAGTTTTTGGCACAGCCCCCTGAAAATCAGTCATACTGACTGACGGGGCTACCTTGGATAAATAATTTTGAAATGAAATGAAAGCAAAGCAAGAAAAAGACTCTAGATTATTGGACAATTTAATCTGATGCTATGAAACTGAACAAAACTCTGAACAGAACTAGCTTCTAATAAAAACAAAATAAACAACAGATAATTGTTGAATGTGTGAATGTATGTAGCTATTGAATGTTTCTTGAAATTATCAGATTTTGAGTACTCTACTTTAAGATTTTCCTATGTTTAGACATTACTCAAGCACCTTCTGAGTAATGTCAAACAGGAAACAAGTGAAAATAAAACAAAAAGATGTCAAGGATTTCCTTTTTCCCAGTAGTGGAGTTTCTTAATTTTTGGTGATCCGAGAGTTGAGATTCTTATAGAAAATAGGCAATTTCTTGTAAAAAATACGTGTAAATTCAAATATAAATACCACAATAAGGATACCGTGCTCGTTTCAAATCTGAGGATGGTGCGTTCAGGCAAAAAAGCCCAAGTTCCCCATTTTAAAGTTCCCAATCTTAAAGTACCCCGTTTTAAAGTTCCCTGTTTTAAATTTCCCCGTTCCCTATTTTAAAGTTCCCCGTTCCCCGTTCCCCGTTCCCTGTTTCAAAGTTCTTCGTTTTAAAGTTCCCCATTTTAAAGTTCCCCGTTCCCTGTTTTAAAGTTCCCCATTTTAAAGTTCCCCGTTCCCTGTTTTAAAGTTCCCCGTTTTAAAGTTCCCCATTTTAAAATTCCCCGTTCCCCATTTTAAAGTTCCCCGTTTTAAAGTTCCCCGTTCCCCGTTCCCCGTTCCCTGTTTTAAAGTTCCCCGTTTCAAAGTTCCCCATTTTAAAGTTCCCCGTTCCCCGTTTTAAAGATAGCCAAATAGGAATCTAATTTCAATTTCCATATTTACATTGTGCATTTAATTTCTCCCTTCAAGCACAAACATTAGACATCTCAGATGACATAGAGCCATGAAGATTATGTTCTAACTTTGACCTGAAATGTAATCATCATCATACATGTACTTGCTCACAAATCGAATCATACACGGTCACACGACAGCGATCAAGTTCGTATTACACATATTTTTTAAAAGAAACTCCCCAAAAGAAACTCAACTCACAGATCACCAAAAGATTAAGAAATTCCAGTACTTGGAAAATATAAGTTAAGACACCATTTATTTTGATAATGGAAATCCTTGACATAGATTTACTTTATTTTCACATGTTTCTTTGGTAGTGAACAGGATGATTGTTATGGGAACCTCTAAGAAACTCGTAAGAAACTCTGATTACTCAAAATCTGATAATTTTAAGAAACTTTCAGTATTGGCCCAAATTCTTAGTTTCTTATAAAAAATACCTGTAGGGCATCAAGCCATTGACACCGATTGACACCGTTCCCAATCTCGCATTTGTGATTCAAGAGGAAATTTTGTTCGAAAAACGTTTGGTAGACGTAATAAAGGACTTGATATACAAAGACCTGTGATTTCTGAAATTTCTGTGTTTGAATGCCCATCTTCATGAGGCACAAGTATTCTCTCCCTTACGTTTCCTGGTATAGATAGTAAAACCCTCCGACTTGATTAGCGATGGGTTTGGCCATGTTACATCCTAGACTACTATGAAGGCCTGAAATTTCAATTGGTGATTCCAAAGTCAAATTTTAGCAGTCATCCCAAGTTTCCTTTTCTAAATCCTTATTTGACTATAATCAATAGAAATAAAGAAAGGTAACTGAAACCACAAAGAGCAAGCGGATTTAGATTTCAAGTACCATTTGGTGCTCAGAGGGCCACACGAAACGCACCAGTTGTTTTGACAGTAAAGAAAACCCACAAAAAACGAAACCAAACTGACAATGAAGCTTATTGATGGTGGCTCACAGTTGTAATGGCCTGACTCACGAATACAGAATACAGTACACGTCTTGCATATACTAACCTGGGTTTCCTGCGTACAGCTTCTTGTTTGAAATTTTAGTCTTTCATATGGCTCAAGAATTCTTATCAATGTAAATAATTCTTGTCATGTTTATGTGCACAAGGTCTGTACTGTAAGTCAAATTTATTGATCCCTCATCAGCATAGCCCAAGGCTTTATAAACTATAGAACAACAACAATAATAACAAAGGAAAGAGGACGTTTCCATGCAACAAAGCCAACTGGCGTACCTCCAGTAACTGAAAAACCGTTATGTGTCTTAAAGGGGCTGGGTCACGTAAAGTAAACAAACTTCTTTCGAAACGGCGATTTTGCAGTTTTTTTGACAGGCCATTTCACACAGATTTTCCACTATTTTTCTCAAAATGAAAGTGCTATTTTGAAGATGAACTCTTGAACTTCAGAGAGAAACAAACGAAACAACCATATCTTGTAAGATTGCAAAGATATTGATGGATTTTTAGAAGTAACTTTTTCGTGGATTCACCCCATCCACCAAAATCTGTGCAAAACACAATGGGCGCGTGCCGGCGCGTGCGGGCAACAATATAGATTATAAAGATAACAGATTTGTTTACGGTTACGTGACCCAGCCCCTTTAAGCAGCAAACAGAGAAAGACAGCATTGAACCTGTGTACTTACTTTTTGAAGCAGCACAGTTTGCAAAAATGCGTATAGATTTGAAGTGAAGTGAATTCTAATTATTTGCTAGAACTCCCACAAAATCCACCCTAATTTAAACAAGATCTGAATGTCTTTTTGTCACTGCAAATTTTTTGATCCATAATTCAATTTGAAGGAAGATCCTGATGAAGACCATCCAATGTTTTACTTTCCAAAACCTTCCTGTACGAAAAGACAAGGCCATTTAATAGCCATGTACAAGCCTTGTAGTTATGGCCTTGCAACCTTGCAATAGCCTGGAATAGCCTTGCTGTAACCTTGTAAATGGCTTGAAAAATGTTAATTAGCCTTGTAGAAGCCTTGTGGAAACCTAGTGTTAAACTGGGTGCAGCTTGGAATCTTACTGATAGCCTTGTAATTTTCTTCCAAGGTTAGTACAAGGTCATAACAAGGTCACAATCCCCTCTACAAGGCTAAAACTTGGCCTGTACAAGGCCAAGTTTAGCCTTGTATTTTTGTACAGGTTATCAAAATATTGCCTGCGACTAGGTGATTGTAAGATTCGTTTGTGTTTGTATGATTTTGCCTTGAAGATAAATATGATGTAAGTGTACAAA
This sequence comes from Aurelia aurita complex sp. Pacific, assembly GCA_004194395.1. NCBI lineage: Eukaryota > Metazoa > Cnidaria > Scyphozoa > Semaeostomeae > Ulmaridae > Aurelia > Aurelia aurita complex sp. Pacific. The sequence continues at coordinate 33,530 of REGL01001152.1, read as the reverse complement.
CAACAGAAAGATATCTAAATTACTGTTATAAGATATTTACAGGCAAAAAGCCAAAGTTTTATTTTAAAAACACCCCCAGATTAGAAATGGCAGGGATAGCATTATAATTTTCAAGGGAAGCTTGTTTCCATAATGGTCCCTCCAGAGGTGGAATTGAAGAGAAAATGTTTTCAACAAGATATGGAAAGAAAATGTTTTAGTGCCAAAAAACCTGAAAATTCATTCTGAAAAATAGGGGCTATCATCTGAACTTAAGAGATTTTTAAAGAATTTTTTTTGATCTTCTGTTTGCAATTGAAGAGAACATGTTTTCAACAAGATAAGGAAAGAAAATGTTTTAGTGCCAAAAAACCTGAAAATTCATTCTGAAAAACAGGGGCTATCATCTGATCTTAAGAGATTTTTAAAGAATTTTTCTTTGATCTTCTGTTTCAATCAAAGTGGAAGAAGCATACCACCTTTTTCAATATTAAAATTAGAAAATTGTATCTTCATTGGATTTTGTTTCCTTTGCACAAGAAAATCCTTGAATGTTCTCATTCATTGGGGTTTCCAGCAGAAAAAACTCCTATTGTAATCCACTATGCTCCGCCCAACGGAAGCAATATTCGAATAGAATGGAAGCAAATAACAAAGCAATATTTAAAGAGTCATCCAATGATGAAATCTGTTTGCAAATAATCTTCAAATTTACACGGTACGCTTCTTCTGCTTTGACTGTAAAGTAGTTCATATCTTTGCAGGTTTTAGGCCTGACGGTTGACTGTTCCATATTTTAGGTCCTAAATATGAGAGGCCATTTTGTCATGTGTAACTCTTTCAGAAAGGTAGACAAGTGACCCTTAATTTTGGCCAATGTTTGATGATATGCCAATATTTGATGTTAGTTGAATTTATCTTTGTTTTACTTTGCAGGCCTGTACATACATGTATATAGAAAGATATATCTTGTGTTAGCTGTACAGTAAACAAGCCATATGAAATGAAAGGTGGTACAAGTCAAAACATTAGCACTGCTGGTGCTAAATCACAAGGAATAATGCCACAAATGCTGGTAAGATGCAGGTAAGTAGAAAAATATTACTGCAATGAGGGGCAATTACTGTGTTATCTTTATCATCAAATTTGTAAATTTGTTCTGTCATTTTCGTTGCATTGCGGTGTTCCTGCCACAAATTGCCTTATTCTTCCTTCATCACAAGCATCTTCAGGTCCGACAAGCAACATTAAATTATATTGGCCTTTCCTTTTAAATTAGAATAGGTACAGTACTTTCCTTGTCCTCTTTAACAAGGTAGAATTCTACACATTATGACCAATGGCAGACACTTTGCCAAATGTGGGGGGGGGGCGAAGCTATTGTTTCAGTCAAAAAGCATTGTTTATTTCTATTGTTTTCGAAGACAACATCTTTGTTTTAGCCAATATTGTAGGGGCGATCGCACCCCCTGGCCCCCCCAAGTGTGCGCCACTGATTATGACTAGTGTGATGATGAACAGTTTCATTTGGCATACTGTATAAATCACTCAAGATGACATGATGAAAAAACAAACTCAGTGCCACATTGATTTCAAGTATGCAACAAATCCATTAAATAGAAGACAAGTCCATGTTACTGACAATCCAGTTGGTTAGAAAATATTGAAACAACATATCCAATAAAGCTAATTCAGAACATTTTGGCACTAAACTTGTGCCATCCTCAGCCAAAGATAAAAATTTTATGAAACCGGTTAAACTAGTCAAACACATTATGATAAGAATTCTTGAGCCATATGAAAGACTGTAAATTTTTGTAACCAAGTTTTAAGATTAATGAAAATATTCTTAAGAATTCTCAACAATTCTTGAGAATTGTTAGGCAGGAAAACTATGTTAATGTACAGAAGGTCTGTACTGTAGGTGAATATGAAAGAACAGTAATGCGTGTGGCAAGTGTTATCCAGTATGATTTAATTCTACAAGTTCCCCCATCTTTTTTAGCCCACAGCAGAGCAGATACGCTATGCAAAGCTTGCTCAATTTGCTGGACATGAAGAAGCAAAATTGCAAGAAAAGATCAGGGAGGTATGCAATTAATCTAATGTCATTCTGGTCTTTTCCCTTTCTATGATTTTAGTTAAATTCATCTGGAATTCAGCAGTATTTCTTGCAGAAAAATTCTCAGTTAAAGAGTTTGCAAAGAACACAGTTTCTTGATCAAAAGTTGTGTTCTATGTGATCCAAGAAAAGTGAGCTTATCTACCTTAGGTAATTGATAAAATGGTACAAGATGTAACCTGATATTTAGGATAAAAATACCCCCAAGGGGCACTGGACTCGTAAAGGTACAGTGGTATGCTGCTGGGATAAAGAGATTGCTACCCTGTGCAGAAACAATGTTCTCAAATGGATTACCGTGTATGGGAGCAAATCAGAAAGAAAACAATTACGAAAAATTGCAAATTTCCAATGAAAGTCCTGTAAGAAGGCAATTATTTCAAAAATTGTGTACATTTTTAGGAGCACCATTTGGGAAAATGGATACAATTTTTGGGAGTACATGCTTGGTACGAAAAATAGTTAAGTGCCCTTCTGGAACAAGTACATGAATAATAATATGCGCATACTAACCGGTTTTGTGTTGTACAGGAAAATATAAAGCCCGAGGTCTTAAAGTACAGACCGAGCTTGCGAGGTCTGTGCAATAAGACCGAGGGCTTTATATTTTCCTGTACAACTACAAAACCGGTTAGTATGAGTTTTATTACCTGATAGCTTCTAATTTTGACTTATACCATTTAGTCAAACTCATTTTGTTACTGTTATGTCGTTTGAGTTCATTGTAAATCTCACAGGCCTAAGTTAGTTGCTGTGCTGACAAAAACGCGTCCTTGTATCGTATTATACAAGGCTACGGGAAAACCGCGGAAAATTTGCGATTAGCCAATGGGATTGGCGGGATTCTTGTATTGCCTCGTTTTTGAAACGTCAGTCAGGTAATAATGGAAAATACAAGTAGGGGAAATACAAAATACTGGTTGAATTTATTTTTTGGTATTTGATGTGATTCCTTGTAACTACATATGGTTTCCTTATATCTACCGGGTGTCCCAAAAAGGTATACAGATTTGGTTGACTCAAGTGATGTGAATATAGCTTTAATCAATGGCTAATCACTCTCAAAATGTTCCTCGATAGTTAACTTGAACATAGATACCTCGTTTGTAGGTATTGTTGCTTTGAGAGCAGAAATATCAAGCTTGAAAGCTCAAATTTGTGTCAACCTGCAAACCAGAGCTTTGGCCTTTTGGCCTAAGCAAATTCCTAAAGCTCATCAAATTAAGAACTGAAATTAATGATGAATTAAGAAACTTCCCAATGGGTGACTGGGGGGTGACTTCTGGAAAACAGAATACACAAGAACTGATATTGTTCAAATTTTATCCCGGCTATTGTTGATTTATACGCTGTGCCTTCAGAATTTGCTTAGGCCAAAAGGCTAAAACTCTGGTTTGAAGGTTGACGCAAATTTGAGCTTTGAAGATTGATATTTCTGCTCTCAAAGCACCAATTTCAAACAAACGAGGTACCTATGTCCAAGTTAACTATCAAGGAACACTTTGAGAGTGATTAGCCATTGATTAAATCTAGATTCACATCGCTGGGGTCAACCAAATCCATATTCATTTTTTTGGGACACCCGGTACTGCTGAAAGCTTTAGTTTTAGGGATTTATTTCAGGGGAGGAGAAGGGCTATTCCAGTGGTTTGCTCCTATGTTTTGTAACATAAATTCTGTCTAATTTCATAAATGTGAGAAGATCATAAGCGTTATAATTGTTNAAAGTACAGACCGAGCTTGCGAGGTCTGGGCAATAAGACCGAGGGCTTTATATTTTCCTGTACAACTACAATACCGGTTAGTATGAGTTTTATTACCTGATAGCTTCTAATTTTGACTTATACCATTTAGTCAAACTCATTTTGTTACTGTTATGTCGTTTGAGTTCATTGTAAATCTCACAGGCCTAAGTTAGTTGCTGTGCTGACAAAAACGCGTCCTTGTATCGTTTTATACAAGGCTACGGGAAAACCGCAGAAAATTTGCGATTAGCCAATGGGATTGGCGGGATTCTTGTATTGCCTCGTTTTTGAAACGTCAGTCAGGTAATAATGGAAAATACAAGTAGGGGAAATACAAAATACTGGTTGAATTTATTTTTTGGTATTTGATGTGATTCCTTGTAACTACGTATGGTTTCCTTATATCTACCGGGTGTCCCAAAAAGGTATACAGATTTGGTTGACTCAAGTGATGTGAATATAGCTTTAATCAATGGCTAATCACTCTCAAAATGTTCCTCGATAGTTAACTTGAACATAGATACCTCGTTTGTAGGTATTGTTGCTTTGAGAGCAGAAATATCAAGCTTGAAAGCTCAAATTTGTGTCAACCTGCAAACCAGAGCTTTGGCCTTTTGGCCTAAGCAAATTCCTAAAGCTCATCAAATTAAGAACTGAAATTAATGATGAATTAAGAAACTTCCCAATGGGTGACTGGGGGGTGACTTCTGGAAAACAGAATACACAAGAACTGATATTGTTCAAATTTTATCCCGGCTATTGTTGATTTATACGCTGTGCCTTCAGAATTTGCTTAGGCCAAAAGGCTAAAACTCTGGTTTGAAGGTTGACGCAAATTTGAGCTTTGAAGATTGATATTTCTGCTCTCAAAGCACCAATTTCAAACAAACGAGGTACCTATGTCCAAGTTAACTATCAAGGAACACTTTGAGAGTGATTAGCCATTGATTAAATCTAGATTCACATCGCTGGGGTCAACCAAATCCATATTCATTTTTTTGGGACACCCGGTACTGCTGAAAGCTTTAGTTTTAGGGATTTATTTCAGGGGAGGAGAAGGGCTATTCCAGTGGTTTGCTCCTATGTTTTGTAACATAAATTCTGTCTAATTTCATAAATGTGAGAAGATCATAAGCGTTATAATTGTTTGCTTTTGTAGGTCAGTGAAGTGACTGGTAAATCTGCAGATGTCATATCAGTTGCACTTCATGAAAGCAACTATGATATTTCACAAGCTATACAAAACATAATTGACGGCCAGTATGAATTTCTTGATGTAAGTAAATGCAAACATTAGATTGTTTTTTTAAATTTTATATCACAGTTAAAACTAAAACTCAACAAAATACAATATTCTGTGCCGTCCATAGCAGAAATAGACATGACGTCATCTGGTTCTGGCTATGAACCGCACTTAACAATTTCTTTAACATAAATCATCAAGCACTGTGTGTACCATGACACCATTCCATTTTGACAGGCGCTAGCATGCACCAGCTTAGTTTAGGTGAATCATTGTAAAAAACTATGCACTGGTGCAAGACCTGTGTAAAGATGGTTAGATGTAAGTCACCAATGACTGATGCCATGGTTCACAAGGAGCTTGCTCAAAACAAGACCAAATGTAAACAAGAATAAGAGGTCACTAATCGTCAGGATTCCATCAGGTTTCCGAAGAATTCCCAAAGATCCCAAAGACCAGAAACGCACACGGCCACGAAACCGCCACTCCACCGACAAAAACCACAAACCAGTCACCACCCGAATGCACCGAGCAAGTGGAGCCCAAGCCAAATTATATCGTAGCTAATATATGATCAATTGTGCACAAAATTGAATGCTAGAGCTAAATTATACAGGGGCTTGGCTGATAGATTTTGTAATGGAAGAAATTTTAAGTTCTTATGTTTAGCAAGAATAGACCTAATCGGCTAAGGTTTGCTTTACCCATTTCAAGTCATGTGACCATACTTTTGGGAAGTGTTAATATTATGCTATATTTTGCACTCATGGCACAACTTTGTATGGCACAAAATATGTCAGATAAATAAAAAGATGTTTTATCAGGCCTTACTGGGAATGGCGTGCGATCGCTCTCGCACGCCTTCTCTTCCCAAGGAGTGCGATAGATCACACCCTTTGTCTTTTCAAATGATGATTAAAATCTTGTATATCTCTTGAAGCAAATACCAACCAGGAAGTCCTAAATCCAGAACCCTTGATGAATTGATAGTTATCATTAAATTATTTACAAAAGATAATCCTTCAGGATGTTATATCACTTTAGATCACTTAGGTTGAAGAGTTATTTCTTTGACCTTAATGTTTTATTTCTTGAAATATCAGTTTCTTTCTTGCTTGCTTTCCAACGGACTGATAGAATCATTTAATTAACATAACAACTTCTTTAAATCGAGGTTCAATACTTAACCACTGTCACAAAAAGAATC
>REGL01001152.1:7268-25947 GCA_004194395.1 Aurelia aurita complex sp. Pacific | reverse complement strand
ACTCAAACATTGTTTAACTCGGACAAGTCGATATTTCGAACAATCAAACATGTCTCTTTCAATGGTTAAAGATGGGGATAATTTTGGAATGGTCAAATGGATGAGTAAAAACCCCAAAAGACATGCTCCTGATGAACGTTATGGCAAGTTTCAACTGCACTCCATCGCACGCCTGGAAAGCACTAGGAGTGCGATTTGCCACACCCTACCAAAATATTCCCAGTAAGGCCTGTTTATCGAGAGATTGATCACATGACTTGATATGGGTGCAAGGAGACCTCAGCCGATTTTGTCTGTTGCTGGTAGTGGAAATGGATAATTCCTTGTGCTCTACTTTGGTGTAAAGGTCACCAGTAACTCTAAGAAATTGGCTCTTTATGATTTTATTTCATTTATTTGTGACACTTGAAAAGTATTAAACTGAGTTACATTTTATATCACTTGGGAAAAACAAAGCTTAAAGTTCTTCATTCAGAATCAAGTAAACGAAAAACAGTGGAGAAAATTATATATCGGGTGTCCCAAAATGATGTCTTATTGTTTGATTGCTTACATATCCATAACCAATGAACCAATTTTCAAAACCTTTGTTTTATTTGATTGCCTAAATGCTAAATTGTATTTGAAGATGTTGGTTCAACTTTTGAACAAGATATAGTAGCATCTTTAATGTAAGAATGACCTATTCTTTGCAAGGCATGTTCACTTCACCTTGAATATCGTATTGATGAAAATGTTACTTTCCTGTGTATAGACTGAATGGCAAACAAAGCCAACAAAGAAAAGAAAGACACAAACTCCTGCAAGTGGTGGCGATAGAAATGCTAATGAAAATCATGGAACTGAAGAAAATGAAAATTATGAAGATGATGAGATATCCCAGGGCAGATCAAACAGACCTTTGCGTGGTGGCAGAAGAGGAGGTATGCTAGATTGTTTGATTTGATTTGGGTAACCCAGTATATACTTAAATCTTTAATCAGCTAGTGATGAATGAAAATTACTAGAAGCAGATAAAAAAGACCAATAACATTTGCCTGTATGTAAACTAAACCATTGCTAACTCACTTTGCGCAAAATAGTCAATAACAAATTCTCCAAAAAGTGTTCTGAGATCCAGGGGTGGAAAAAATATTTAAATTTCTGGGACCAAAAAATTCTTGGAAAAAGTTTCTGTGACAGCTAGTTGCTCCAACAAAGAATCCATTCCTTGTTGACAGCATGATAGAAATACGTTTGGAAGGATTTTGAATATGTTTCTACTTCCTAGGTTGCAAATATTTTTTAGAAAATTAATTTACCTGAAGACAGCTTATTGATCGAAGAGCATCCCACAAATTTACTAAAGACTTAGTTTGAAAATGCAAAAGAGAAAATTTAAGATTTTCATGCAAAATCACATCATCAATTCCTCCTCCTTCCTTGCTGCTCTTCCTTTCTGGAGACCGGAAAAATTTCTGGAACCATTGGTGCTGTGGTCCGCTATTTTTTCCACCCCTGCTGAGATCTGAAGAAGCAACTTCATGCCACAGCTAGCAGTTTTTCCACTGGTAACCAGGTTCGTGGTTTCGTTTTCCTGCTAACTCACTTTGTACAAAGTAGTCAATAACACATTCTCTAAAAAAGTGTTCTGAGATCTGAAGTGATTTCATGCCACAGCTAGCAGTGTTTCCACTGGTAACCAGGTTCGCGCCTTCGTTTTCCTGCTAACTCACTTTGTACAAAGTAGTCAATAACAATTCTCTAAAAAGTGTTCTGAGATCTGAAGTTATTTCATGCCACAGCTAGCAGTGTTTCCACTGGTAACTAGGTTCGCGCTTTCGTTTTCCTGCTAACTCACTTTGCACAAAGTAGTCAATAACAGCTTCTCCAAAAAGTGTTTTGAGATCTGAAGTGACTTCATGCCACAGCTAGCNAAAAAGTGTTCTGAGATCTGAAGTGATTTCATGCCACAGCTAGCAGTTTTTCCACTGGTAACCAGGTTCGCGCTTTCGTTTTCCTGCTAACTCACTTTGCACAAAGTAGTCAATAACAATTCTCTAAAAAGTGTTCTGAGATCTGAAGTGACTTCATGCCACAGCTAGCAGTGTTTCCACTGGTAACCAGGTTCGCGCTTTCGTTTTCCTGCTAACTCACTTTGCACAAAGTAGTCAATAACAATTCTCTAAAAAGTGTTCTGAGATCTGAAGTGACTTCATGCCACAGCTAGCAGTGTTTCCACTGGTAACCAGGTTCGCGCTTTCGTTTTCCTGCTAACTCACTTTGCACAAAGTAGTCAATAACAGCTTCTCTAAAAAGTGTTCTGAGATCTGAAGTGATTTCATGCCACAGCTAGCAGCTTTTCCACTGGTAACCAGGTTCGTGGTTTCGTTTTCCTGCAAACTCACTTTGCACAAAGTAGTCAATAACAATTCTCTAAAAAGTGTTCTGAGATCTGAAGTGATTTCATGCCACAGCTAGCATTGTTTCCACTGGTAACCAGGTTTGCGCTTTCGTTTTCCTGCTAACTCACTTTGCACAAAGTAGTCAATAACAGCTTCTCCAAAAAGTATTCTGAGATCTGAAGTGACTTCATGCCACAGCTATCAGTGTTTCCACTGGGAACCAGGTTCGTCCTTTCGTTTTCCTTCCCAAACTTTACCAGATTTGGAGGCTTGATCCAAGCCTCTTTTCTAGCAAGTAAAACCCACTGCTACAATTTTCTAAAGGGGCCTTTACAACCTGCATGCTTTGTGAATACATCCTGTTGTGAACCCTTTGTTGTTGCCATTTCCATGGTCCACAAAAATGGCTGCCAACAAAGAGATGGTAGTATGCTGGTTGTTGTAAAGATCCCTTCAATTGAAAAGCTGCATTTTGTTATTTTGTGTGAGTGTCAACACTTATAAATTTTTTCACCTAACAACTTGAGAATCCAATCTTTCTCTCTTTGATGAAAGAAAAGTTGCAATTTGATGGTACTGAAAGGTGTCAGATAAGCATATTTAGGACCTAATGTGGAAACAAATGACTTATTGTACAAAATTTGAAAATAGCCTTAAATAACGGACTCATTTACTGAACCCATAAACGCAACAAAAAACCGTAATCTGTAGAAAGAAGACTGTTAACTCCTGTAAAAGAGCAAAAACCAAAATAGACCTGTAACTTTAACAAGAGAAAAAATCGACAAAGTTTACAATAACACAATGTTTCATTAGTTTACTTGAACCTCTTTATCTATTTTGATGCACAATTTCAATTCTTTATGCGTTATACTTGATAGGAAGACTAAAGAGAAATGATGGAAGGCCAGAAGAAAAGCCTGGTGATATGGATGGATTCAGGGACAGAGATTTCAAGCGTGAAGAAAGTGGTGACGGACTTCGCTCATTTGATAGAGGTAGAGGACGATCTAGGGGTAGAGCAAGAGGAGGTGTTCAAAGAGGAGGTAACAACAGTCCTCTTTTTTGTATTTCAGTTTTTGATTTAAAATCAGTTTTGTTACAAAGCAAGCAAATGTTCAGATGTGGTATAAAGTTAGGACTGGTACGATTGCTCATTTCAAAGCACAGTAAGTGAGCGCCCCTTAAGTATGGTATCTCAATGTTTATTTGAAGTGCTGTTGCGACAAGGACTTGAAAGTTTAAAGAACGATTTTGCAGTGTGATTAAGATATAAAGTAAGACCAAAACGCCTTCCCCATTTTAAGTGCAGTACCTTCATCCTCAGTAGCAAAATTTACTTGATCGATACATTGGTTATTAGTTAATATCTTGAATATTTTTGAGAGGTTCCACTATTGAAATCACACTGTTAGCAGAGAGTACACAGACGGATGGAAAATTTGTAATTACCTTGGAAGTATATTGGACATGGAGAGAGATTTCAAGAGAAGAAAAATCCTTGCTACAAATGCATACTGTACAATAAACTTTTACACATTTTAGGATCAAAGAAAGCAAGGAAGACATTATAAAGAGAACTAGATATTTATTTTTCAACGAAAACAGATAAGAAAGCTTTTAAACATCCATTGGTCAGACAGATTATCAAATGAGGTTTTATACGCCCAAACAATATCAAGCCATTGAACCAAATTGTAAAAGTATGCATGTAACAGGTACGGGCATTTGTGCTTAGATTGCCTGCTAAGGCACCTGCAAGAAAGGCACTTTGCGAAGCAAAAGGGACAGTAAAAAGCCTAGAGGTGTTCAGAAGCTATTGGTTGAGCATATTGACAGAGACTTGAAACAGATTGATTTAAGATTGATTTATACGTAGATGATTCAATAAAGCTTTCATGAAGCCATTGAAAATGGAAACAATTGGTTGATCGCTCAATGTATGAACTGTAATATAGAATGCATAACTGATGATGATGAGGATGACTAGTTAAATCGGACTGATCTGTGTTAAATTCTGTAAATTTCTACCATAAACCTCTTCAAAAACTTAAAAACAGGCATGGAAAAACCTTGATCAAATTTCCGTCGTATACAGGGATTACCAGGGCACTTCTTGTCCTCACCCGGTACCAGATATATGTTTTTTCCCAGCCAGCAGCTGCCTTATGTGCTTTTATTCATTATTCTTCTTTCACTGAACATCATTTTGCTTTTCAGGCAGCAGGCGTGGAGGATTTGGAGGTGGAAGGGGTGGAAGCTCATTTGGTAATGGAAGAGGGTAAGAAGATATTACGATGCTACCTTTTCCTTACCTTCAAACTAGCGACTTTAAAATGTTCATGTATCTTATCATCAAAGCATTAGTGATAAATGGTTTTTACCAATTCGCTTAAACTAGGTGCCTCCTAGATTCCAATTCAAAAGTATTCTTTCAGCATATTTAAAAACAATTTCGTTGGAGCCTTATTTTTGGTTTATTCAAGAATCCTTCCTGACACCTGAATTTATTGAGACACTGTCTGCACAATTCAAATGCCGTGAAGGAAATTTTTGAAAAGTTTGCTGAAATCTGTTTCACTTTGAAAGACAATTGCTTGAAAGTAGTAATGAATTGTGACACCCTGCGTGGAACGAACGATGCCACTGCACATATCAAAATGCTTGATTATTCCGGATGAATCAGAAAAAACCAGGGGTGTTGGCAAATCCATTTATTTATAGGGGTTCCGTCTCGAAATTTCGGTCGAAACGATGCTTTTGATGTTTCTTGATGGGCAACATCACACCGACGTTTTCGAAAATGAAAGCATCATTTTGAAGACAAATCTTCGTACTTTACAAAGGAAAAAACCAAATATTCATATCTTGTACGATTGCTTGGATATAAGTGGATTTTTAACTAGCACTTTTGTATTTTGGATGGCTTGGGTAAAGCCACCAAACAAACTGCAGAAAACAATAGAGAACAATGGACACGTGCAGTGTTAAGAGATTTATTTACAGTTTGGCGACGGAGCCCCTTTACAAAGTTCACTGCATAGGAAAAAGGCTAACTTAGATATGGAAATGTAGTTAGTCGAAGTCGGTCTTTGCATTCCAGAACCACGAGCGATTTTAGTAACATCATATTTGATAAGATTCCGAAAATAGGCCTTCAATTAGATTTTTATTCATGCACGTGTGAACTTCCAAAGCATGACAAACACACTGTTTCTCGAACACAAGGTACGTATTGTGTTGGAGCAGAAGAGCAAAAACTATTGTTATTTATTTTGTATCCCTTGGAGATTGTAAATTTAATTATCATTGTTAGGAAGCAGAAAGCTCTTACATCAGCAAAAATTTTCACCAAAATAACTACATCACAAAACTGCAAATAAGTGCGGAAATAACGACCGATTTCAACAAACTAAATCTCCTTAATTAATTTAATCTTCTGCAATATGAAACTTCAATACATCCGATCTGACTTGTATGTGACCAAAATAATGCTTGCTGAAGGCCCTACTTTCTTTCTGACTCACCCGATTATGTCGATGGGGACACTTTCATCCTAAGAATCGAATGGCACTTGGAGTCATGAATACTTTCTTCCATATGTAGCGCAATGCTTTTTTTACAGTGCCCCACGGGGAAGAGGCAGGGGGTTTGCAAGGCGACCAAGACAAGAACGTGACAACAGAAGTACTCTTCCGCAAAATGATATCAACCATGGAGGCAGCCTCGAAGACGTGGCAAATGGTACAGTCCCTCTTTTCAATGTTATTTGTTTACATCTTATTTCAAAAGTACTTCATTGTGATGCTGTTTTGCGTGATATGTGGCAGCTAGCATTATTCTGCTGAAAACGAGGAAGCAAATTAGTGCTGTGCTGCAATTTGTCTTAACCCAGCCAAAGCTTACGTTGTTTGAAGTTGAGTAAAATATTTTTTTAAAAACCAGGGTAAAATCATCATATGTCAAAGTGAATGACCTGAACTATATGATGCCCGTCTGTAAACAGGATATGGAGAAACCCAAGCACGCCATTTTTCTTTGGCTTTGCTTTCTTTNTCAGAATCCAGCTGTATCTGATAATCGTTGATGGCATGAAAAATCTGATTGCACTGGCAAATTCTACGGGGTTCAAACATGTAGAAAGCATCTTCATTTGCAATGTACCTGCTGCTACTTGGGTGAGAATGTTTAGGATTTTGGAAGTTTACCGCGTACAGCCCCTTTAACCCAGTCCAAGCTTACTTTGTTTAAAGCTGAGTAAAATATTTGTTAAAGACTAGGGTAAAATCATCATATGTCAAAGTGAATGACCTGAACTATATGATATCCGTCTGTAAACAGGATATGGAGAAACCCAAGCACGCCATTTTTCTTTGGCTTTGCTTTCCTTGCCACGCGTGGGGTTATCAAATACAATGGGCTATTCAGAAACCTATTTATACGTCCTTCAGAAGGGACGTTAAACTAGGGGCATGCATAGCGGGCCTAAATTAGCTTGAAATAGATAGAAATCCTTTCAGCCCACTTTAGATAAATTACTGAAAAAAAGCTAGGGTTTGTTTATTAACGTTAATGAGGTCTTTAACTCAACATTCCTTGTAAATTTTGGGAGACAGAGATTTTCCTGGTACAGTTAAGCCCTAGATTATTTATAAGCATGCCAAATTGGGAGTTCTTTGAATTATTCAAGATATTGTATTCCTTGAAATGTCTCTGGTAGTGCTTCTTTCAGTCTTTCTTCACATTCTTACGTAACCTCTATGGCAGTAAAATTGGTTCGCAAACAGTGGCGGACACTTGGGGGAGGGGGCGAGTGGGTGCGATCGATGGTTTGTTCAAAAACAATAGAAAGAAACAATGCTTTTTAACTGAAAAATAGCTTCCCCCCAATATTTGGCAAAGTGTCCGCCACTGTTTGCACATAAATCGATTTAAAATGCTCTGAATTTGACATGGATGTGAATAATTTTTTGGGCTTAACTGTATATGAATTGAATGAATGTCATGTTGTAACTTGTCTTACCCCAAACATAATTACTAAATAATCGAGTTTGTCTCTGAGACGAACTAATATGATAACATGTTTGCGGACTCTTTAACTTGGAGTTTTCCCGATATTTGTGGAGTTATATCTTTAACTGAGTTAGATAAAATCACTTTTATGTTTCCCATAGCGGGCAGATGCTTTATCTTTCTTAAAAGGACATTGCTGTGCAAATTGTAGGATTCATTGCTATGATAAGTGTTGAAACATACTTACAGTTTTTTCAAGAAACTTTCACAGGAAGAAACTTTCGAAATTTTTGGAGTCAAGTTTCACGAATTGGCCAAGATTGGAAATTTCACGGGAACAAACTTTTACGTTTTGCAAAAATAATGCAATTATCCAGAAACAAAAATTGGCAAATATGGTATTCAAGATAATTTCGTAGGAATGTTTTTCGCGGGAATGAATTTCGCGAATTCTATATTTTAGGAAATTTCCCGGAATAAATTTGGTCAAAACATGAAAACTGTGAAAGTTTCTTCCTGCGAACATCGGATTCTTTCTTTTAACATAAATTTCAAGACATCTTTGAAAGTTCCTCGGACCGACTTACTCGAGAAAATCCCTTGTAAAATGTGAACGGAGCGACCAATTTCAGCCAGAAAAATTCTAAAAATAATTTATTCTAAAAATAAAGTAGGCTTTCAACGGTTTACACTTTTTCTCACTCGCCTGTTATCAGATGATTAATTCGCTTTCTTACAGAAGAGGAATCATGGGATATCGATGATCCAAAGAGCGATACCGAGAAGAAAATAACTGGTATGTTTCCCTTTTTGAATAAGATACCCAGAAAAGTGTCCCCAGAGAAATACTCCCGTTTGAAAAATCACCAAAATTAGATAACACGGCTAATCTTTCAATATCTTTTTTGGCAAGTAGATCAAGGACCAAATTATTTTCCCAGACATAGGTGATCTCGTAATTGGTTTCAAAATTAGCAAATTTAGCTCTTTCTGGGGCTACCTGGTTCAGAATCATACTGCAATAAAGCACTGATGATTGCTAGATCAAATTTTTGGTGCATGTTAAGCTTTTAGTTTGGTCATAAATGACTGAAGGCAACACGCACTATCATTGGAGACTTCAAGGATAATAGAAAATCTGCAATTTAAACCCTTAGGCAAGATTGATTATTTTGCTGTAAAAAGTATAACTCAAAATAAAGTTTTTCAGCGTGTAATTTATTGCCTTGTAGTGTCAAAAGCAAAAATTTTATCATCTCTAAATTTTTTTTGGTCATTGACAAAACGAGTCAAAAAGAAAATTTATCAAAAGTTTGATAATCTATTTTTGGTAATTTTTTGAACAGGAGTACTTTTTTGAGACACCCGGTACTAATTAAAGGAATGTTTTTTTATGAGTTCATGGTAATTTTGGTTATTACTGAGCTTCTGAATTGTACCGAAATATTTTATAACCATATGGATTTCATTGATACATATGTTAATGTCAAGGGACCTGATTAATTGGCGGCATGGCACATTCTTGGAGCCATGCAAATATAAGCAGTAGGAGACGCCAACCACGCTTTTGGAATTTGCTCTTGGAAACAACTATCAAAAGATCTGTATTATAGTTGAAAATGTTAAATTGTTTGGCGGGCTGTGGAAGAAAAGATATGCGGCCAAAATTCAAAAGTAAGATATTAATCTATCAGTCAAAGGCTAACTTGGAGGCGAAAAGTTTGTTTGGTAAATTCATCATTTCGACCCAGGAATTAAGGAAATGCTGGTAAGGGAGGGGGATCGAGAATTCCATGTTCGATCCCAGTCCATGATTTACTTGCAATTGAAATATAAATGTAAAACAATTGTCTGTTTAGGAAATATAGTTTCAATTTCAATAGCAAGTAAATCATGGACCAGAATCCAATATAGAATTCTCGTTCTAATACAAACTCCTTGCCGGCATTTTCAAATCTATATGGGTCTGAAAGATGAGTGCTTTTCTGATTAAAATAAAGTTGGCTTTTAACTGATAGATTATCATTATAGCCTTGAATATCGGCCACATGCTTTTTATTCCAGAACCTAGCAAACGTTGCATCTTTTTTTTTGTACTCTTGTATAAATTTGTTTCAATTAATTCTAGAATGGGGACTTGAAGCTGAGAATGAAAGCAAAGGAGAAGAATGGTCACAGGATCAATGGATACCACCGGTATTACTCTTTTCCATTATTTAATTTCTTATTTGAAAATCATATTTATTTCTTTCTGTGATGTGAAAATGACCTTGTGTAGGCCGTTTTAGAATCTTCACCGAAGATGTCCAGCCCTGTTATTTTTTAATTTGTTTTGGCAAAGTTGTACGTAAAAACCAATTCTTAACTTACAAACAGCAGGGGAGGAGATTCAATCTTTAACGACCAACTGGGACAAAAATGAATTTAATAACGACAATCCAAATTCAACTTTGCTACCCCTGCGATAAGAACATACTTTTCATCAAACTGAAACAGGTTCTTAATTACAATGTGCATAATTTAAGAAAACAGCCTCTAGGTTCTTGTTTTTGTAGGTTCATATATATATTACTGTATGTTACCCGAGATTTACTGTATGTGAATTGTCAACATTTAACTTTTGCCAGGTATCTGAAGATAATACAGCGAGCCTGTTTGCGAATTCAATAATGCCGTCATCATCTCAAAACGAAGGTTGGACAACGCATACAAATGGACCTGACACAAGTTGGGGAAGGACATCTCCTGTGCAGCAGCAACAACAGCAGCAGGAAGAATCAATTTATCGCCCTGAAAAGTAAGATACAGAGTTTTCGACTTTAATAGCCAGTTTTACAAGTTTCCATTTTGTTATGAGGTGTCCCTTAAAGGGCTGGGCCATGGGACAGTAAACCAACCTGTAATCTCTATTGTCTATATNGGCAGATTTACAGCAAAGTACCATAAGTTCCTTTCAAGCCATCCAATTCAAAGAAAACTGCAATAGAATTTTACACCGCCCTTTTTAAAAATTTGAAAGATTTGAGCCCTATGCTTCATCTCTATTATCTACAATGCCTGCCAAAAGTCTTGGAACACCTTTGCTATTTTTGCATTTTTTGCGATTTTCCCATCTCCCCCTCAGAACAGTGTTGTTCTGTGATGATAAAATGGTGATGGCAGGACGATTCGCGACTCTGATGGAATGCTAGGACAATAACCTTGCAAGTAAACATTGTTTCGGAGGTGAGGGGGTGTTAAAACCTAATCGTTATGGTTAGAACTGCGGATTGTCAAGAAATGGCCTAAGTGTTCCAAGGACTTTTAGCAGGCATTGTATATTGTTTCCTGCACGTGCCCATTGTGTTCTGCACAGATCTTGGTGGATGGGGTGAATTCACAATTAAGTTACTTCTAACAATCTACCGATATCTCTGTAATCTTACAACATGTTAATATTTCGTTTGTTTCTCTGTGAAATTCAAGAATTCGTGTTCAAAATAACACTTTGATTTTGAAAATAAAATTGAAAATCTGTTTCGTATGGCCTACCAAAAATTGCACAATCATTGTTTTGAGAGAGGTAGTCAGAGCAGGAATTGAGCGAGACATAAAGATATTTTATTTTTTCTAGTGTGGACACGGCTGTGATCATGTCTCAACGAGCCCAACCGTCTGCTAAGCCAGAATCATATGTGAGTAGCAGCGAGTTACCTAGGCCGATCTACACAACTTCACTCCACAACAGTCAGTTCCCATCCAGCCATCCCGAAACGAACCTAACATCAACCCTTCTTGGTCGCAACTACAACATCGAAAGCCTGGCTAAAGCTACGATGCAAAATAGCGCGGAAGAAATCGTAAAAACTTCGATCTCGACGACGACAATGATAAGTGGCGTGCATGATAGTCACAAGCTTGAGCAAGAACAAATTTCACCACCGAAAGTGCAAAGACAGCCAAAAGCAAAGAAGCCAGCTAGGCCTCAAGTAAGTAGACTATTCAAGGGGATGTACACAGGACCGTCGAGAGGGGGGGAGGTAGCCAGGGTAATTACCAGGGGGCCGAGTGCCTTTGGGGGCCCGCAAGAAATAAGTATGTATTTTTTCTCTGTTGTTGTTTTCTTTCAGGAACGTTTTCAGGCCCGTGGGCCCACTAAGATTCCAAATAAAATCTAAAAACAGCGTTTTAACAGTGCATAGAAGGGCGTCACCCAAGGATAAGAGAGCGCGGCCAAAAAAATGTTCCGGTGCCTTCGGCGCCGGGGGCCCTTTTCCCATCCTCACCCTGAGCCCGTACAAGATTTTAGTAACCGAACGACATGTGCTATGGAATTTCTTAATCCCGCAGTGGGCTTTCGTTTGTTTTGGCTAAACACATCTGAAACTTGTCGCTCAGAATCCAGCTGTATCTCACTGATCATTGATGGTATGAAAAATCTGATTGTACTGGTCTATTCTACGCAGTTCAAACCTACAGAAAATATCTTCATTTGCAATATAACTGCTGCTATTTGTCAGCATTATGGAGAAAAAGTGATGGCTTTTGGAAGTTTAGCTTGTACAGCTCATTTAAACTCCTGTTTAGGCAAGTATGCGAACATGGGAATTGCCTGCCCACAACATTGTCACGTAAAACCTCTTCAGATATTCTGGATATCGTCTTTTCATGAAAATTTTACCAGTTTCACAAAACAAGTTCAAGCATTTAAAAAATCATAGACACCAAAGTAGTGGATGGATTTTTATGAATTTAATTTTGGTTGATAGCAGAGAGACTGAAACGTTTTTGTGATTTTTCTAACATCGGGCTCATATCTTTAGAAGGTCGGTTTAAAATTCTATTACAGTTTTCTTTTAAATAAATGACTTCGAAGGTACTCAGGGTTTTTGCTGTAAATCTGCCATGGAAATTTATTGATATCTTGATTAGTTTCAAAATGGCGGCATTTATTAAATTTCAGCCTATTACGTCATCAAGTATCTAAATCCTAACCAGAAAAGTTGCGGTTTTCTGCTAGTCACGATATTGTAGACCTTCATAAACTATGGTTTTCTTGAAAGTTATATCATTTTTCCGCTATTGGTTTAGGATTTACGATTATTTAAATTTTTCATGAATTTTTCAAAAATAATCAAATTGTGGCCATTTTCAAAAAAATCAAGATATCAAAAAATTTCTATGGCAGATTTACACCATAATACCATAAGTTCCTTTCAAGCTTTTCAATTCGAAGGAAAATGTCATGGAATTTTACACTCACCTTTTTAAAGATTTGAAAGATTTGAGCCCTATTCTCCATCTAATTGATTCTTTCCTTGTAATTTAGAATCCTTCAAGTGCATTTTAATGCGTTTATTAGAATAGCGTCTTTCCTGCAGAATTCTCAACCCTCTTTAGGGGTTCCAAAAGAAAGAACATATTCTTACCACCAGACATTTAGGATTGTTACTGATTTTGAAATCCTTTTACCTTCAGGTTCCAGCTCAGCCCGTTGAAATGCCAAAGAATTTCATGGAAGAAATAGAGCAGCAGGTATCTCAATTTTTGTTTTGTCAAGAAAATTACAGCGAAGAGCTTAAAGGGGCTCCGTCATCAAACGATAAGCAAATCCGTAAACTCGCACGTGTCACCAATTATCCATTGTTCATCCATTGATCTCTGCAGTTTGTTTGGTGGCTTCACCCAAGCCACCAAAAAGTGACCGTTAAAAATCCACTTATATCCGAGCAACCGTAGAAGATATGAATATTTGGTTTGTTCCTTAGTGAAGTACAATGATTTATGTCCAAACAGTAACTTTCATTTTGGAAAAAATATAAAAATCCTGTGTGATATCACCTTTCAAAAAACTGCAAAATCATCGTTTTGTTTACATTTTGACGACGGAGCCCCTTTAAGAACATATTGATTTGAAGATTTTCTTGCTACCGGGGGGTGTCCCAAAAATATGCTCCCGTTCAAAAAGTCATCAAAACTCGATGGTCAAACTTGGGATGAAATTTTCTTTTTGGTCGGTCTTGTTAATGATACAAATATGTTCAAAGATGATAAGATTTTGTTTTCGTTTTTCAAAGGTGACATGTTGAAAACATTATTCTGAGCTATCCTCTTTAGCAGCATCATAAATTTTGCCTAAGAGCCATTGTTTTAATATTTTCACTACCCGACAAGTCAACAATGATAATTTGCGTTCCTTTCTGACATTTATGACCAAACTAGAAGCTTGGTGTACAAAAAGAAATTAATCGGGTAGTCATCAGTGCTTTTCGGAGTATGTTTCAAAACCAGGCAGTCTGAAAAGAGTCTGAAGTCTGAAATTTGCTAATTTTAAAACCAATCGCAAGATCAGCTATGCCTGGAAAAATGATTTGGTTTTTGATCTTCAAACCAAAGAAAGAAATTTGTAGATCGGCCATTTGATCAGATTTTGGTAATTTTTCAACCAGGAGGGCTTTTTGTGGGACACCTGGTATCTTTGCAAGGTCATAGGGATTGGCGAATCATGTTAGGGATTGGCGAATCATGATAGGGATTGGCGAATCATGATCATAATCATTAACTTATTTACAGTTGGTTTCTTTCTAGTTAACAACAATTAATTAACACCAACTATCTACAATATACAATATTTAATATACGATATACAATATAACAGAAAAGACAAGAACCCTAATTTAAGTGCAAATGTAGCACGTACAGTTGTTGCCATCCCAGCATCGTATTTATTTTTCTGAATTTCACAAGAGAAGTTGTCAATTTTAGATTATCACTAAGAGCATTCCACAATAGACTCCCTCTAAAGGATAGGGAATTTATTTCGTAGCGCTGAAAACTCACGGAGGGGAGCTTGCATAGTTCCTAAGTATGAAGGTTGTAGGGAACATCTTNACCAGGAGGGCTTTTTGTGGGACACCTGGTATCTTTGCAAGGTCATAGGGATTGGCGAATCATGTTAGGGATTGGCGAATCATGATAGGGATTGGCGAATCATGATCATAATCATTAACTTATTTACAGTTGGTTTCTTTCTAGTTAACAACAATTAATTAACACCAACTATCTACAATATACAATATTTAATATACGATATACAATATAACAGAAAAGACAAGAACCCTAATTTAAGTGCAAATGTAGCACGTACAGTTGTTGCCATCCCAGCATCGTATTTATTTTTCTGAATTTCACAAGAGAAGTTGTCAATTTTAGATTATCACTAAGAGCATTCCACAATAGACTCCCTCTAAAGGATAGGGAATTTATTTCGTAGCGCTGAAAACTCACGGAGGGGAGCTTGCATAGTTCCTAAGTATGAAGGTTGTAGGGAACATCTTTCTTTACAAAAAATTCCCACATGTACCCTGGATTGAGATGGTTGATTGATTTGTAGATTTCAACCATTAGATTTTGCAGGTTCTTTTTATGTGTTGTCTTTATCGAACTGTACCTGAAGTTTACAAATCTTGTCATCGCTTTTAAATCTGATCTCGACAATTTGCTATGATACATGGCAGTTAGAAATTGCATACGAAATGGATCAAGTTTGTTTTAGCCATTCGAATATTCGAATATTCATGTTTTTGTGAAATGCATTGTATCAACCCCTTCTGCTTGTAGCTTGGTGGATTAGAGTTTGGCAGTGGCCCATCAATTAGTCCTAAGTTTGGCAATGTAAGTATTTAACCATCGTCTCTTTCGATGTGACATCGATAACTTGTTTGATTCTTTCAAATTTCGTCAAGCCACATTATTGTGACTTCTGTTAAATTTACATCATATTTTTGTTGCCTTACAGCAAACCAGCAGAATTTACGCGAACTACGATGGTGTTTGCGGGCATCTTTTTTCTAAAATGATACATTTTCGAAGCTTACGAAATAGAATTCTTTCCCAACCCCAAGACAAACGGTTTGGTAGAAATTTTAATTGAACCACGATTATCCCATCCCAATGATCTGCTAACACGACGTCCGAATTGATCAGTTAACTTTCGGCAAAGTGAAGTCTCTGAAATAGCCGCAAGTTGCAGAAAAACAGTCGATAAAACTGCTTAAATACGGGCACTTGGATGATAAGGTATTTTGCGGACTTTATTCCGAAATTATGAAGTGCCGTATGTTTTTGATGAAATATCCAGAAAAATCGGTTGCTCCTCGCTAAACAGCGGAAGTCGCTTACTGATGACTGACTTCCATAATTGCAATATCCAAATACTAAAATGCAGATGAAATTTACTTTCGGTTGAATTCGCCTCAGAAACAACCGATCTTTTCGAACGATCCCTAAGGATTTTAGACTTGCCCCAAGTCTATTCCTTATGTCAGTCTGACCGATCCATAAGAACATTTCTCTCGTTTTCTTCCCTTTGTGCCTTGACGGAATGTTGGAAGGGTGGATGCAGGAACAACCGAAAAGGGAACGATAAGACAGACTGAAGAAATTGACTTGAGACAAGTCTGTAAGGATTTAGATATTGTTTTGACACAGTGAAAACATGGTAATTATTGCTCATATTGTCCGAAAAAGGCATCAGAGAAACAACTTTTTATATGTTGAAGACTTTAAACTTGGGGGTAAAACGGAAGAACCAACAAGAGAGAAAAAGTGGAAGACATTAAAATCTGTCTTAAATTAGATGTCCGATGATATTTGCGATAACGCAAAATTAATCATGCAGATCACTTCCATTGTTTTTATTCGTGGACATTTTCACGTGACATCTTATTTGAGACAGACTATATTTAGGTTTTAAAAACGTTTGTGAATTAGACATGTTTAGTTTTTGGTTTCATGTCTACATTTTATTTTAATCTAAAATTTTTATAAATTTTAGGAATCGAACCTCACATTCGGACCAACTACCACAGTTGCAACTTCTGTGTTTCAGCCAAGGTTAGGATGTAGAATTTTATTTTTTGTTGCTGATCTAAGTCTATTTTCTTGTTTGCACCTTTATTGCAGGAGAGCATAGGTTCCAAATCTTTAAAAAGGCTGGTGTAAAATTGAGTGACCTATTTCTTTGTACTGAATGACTTCAAAGAAACTTTTGCTATTTCTCTATAATTCTACCGTTGGACTTTTCTGAAATCGTTAATATTTTCAGAGTTGGAGTATTTTTCTTCTTTTTCAGGAATTCAAGAAAAGTTTCAAAAAACTTGAAACCATCGTAATTTCTAAACCGTTTGACGCAACATGAAGTAATTTCGAAGAAAACCATAGTTTATGAATGCCTACAATATGGTATCAAGCTAAAGTCTGTCATTCATCTAGCTAATGATTTAGAAATTTGATGACGTCATACCCTCAAATGAGCTGAAATGTAGAATACGCTGTAATTTTGAAAAATATTCAAAATTTCTGAAAAATCCAACGGTAGAATTCTAGATAAGTATCTAAAGTTTCTTTCAAGCCATTCAATCATAAGAAATAGGTCATTGAATTTTACACCCACCTTTTTACGCAGAGTTAAAGATTTGGAACCTATGCTTTGCAGGAGGTTTTAAATGAATCACAGTTTGGTTGATAGGCGAAGAGCTGAAGTATTTGTTATGATTTTTGTTCTATTTTCCTGAGCATTGTAAATATTGGTAAAATTGGACTTATAAAGATTTCAATCCCTGACTCATCTCAAAATCAAGGATTTTTATACCGTAAAAGCTCTATTAAGCCCCCAGGGGGCTTATTTAATTTTGGACATTCCAGAGGGGGGCCTAAAAGAGGGGGGCTTATTAGGGAGGGGAGCTTATTCACAAAATCAAATGAAGAGGATACATACGATAGCTTTTTGGTCTTTTATACCATATTTTGAATCGTATTTAGCTCAATAACTGGAAAATCTTTGGTAACCTCTGGAATTTGATATAAGTAGGGGGCTTAATAGAGAGGGAGGCTTATTTAAAATTTGGCTCAGAGGGGGGGGGGCTCATTAGAGAGGGGCGTCATAGAGCTTTTACGGTATTTAAAATGCTAAAAAAGTAGAACGAAAATCGCAAAAAACACTTCAGCCTATTAGGTATCATCCAAACTTCGATTCATTTCAATACCTCGAGTATTTTCTGAACAACGAATGTTCAAACATGTGAAGCTCTTTTTAGTCCATCGATCTGCTCTAACAAACAAGGACAGATTTGGTAAGACAATAGCACGAGTTGGTTTTGATTGACACTGCAATTCAAAGCGATTAGCGATCGCAGACAAAGGAAATTCTCTCAACCAGAAATTCAAAACAAACAAAGCCGCAAATGTTTCTCTGAAACCCAAGTAGCTAGTGCGCTCGTTTTGCAATCCAGAAATTGTTTTTTAAGAGCAAACATGAGTGTTTATCGAAAGAAGAATGTTTATCTAAACATCTACCTCAGGCATTTTATTTCTTTGGTTCACAAGCTGAGCAGTAAGTGTTTTAATTACACCCAACAAATATGATAATTGAATCGCCTCCCAATCGGCTTTTGAATAAAACAAATTAAATGCCAGTGACAGATGTGTAGATATATCGTTCTTCTCTCGATCTGTGCTCATGTTTGCTCTTAAAAACAGTTTCTGGAATGCACAACGAGCAAGCTAGCTACCTGGGTTTCAGAGAAATTTTTGCGGCTTTGTTTGTTTTGAATTACTGGTTGAGAGAATTTTCTTTGTCTGCGATCGCTAATCGCTTTGAATTGCGGTGTCAATCAAAACCAACTCGTGCTATTGTCTTACAAAATCTGTCCTTGTTGCTCTAACATGTTATTTATTTTTGTAGTACTGCTACAAACATGACAAGCACGATTCATCACGAAGCTGTACGACACAGTGTTGCTGTTCCTGAGACGACAACTAATTTACCAAGTGTTCCTTCGATACCTTCAACAAATTCGAGCAAAAGTGATCCCCGAACTGACCCCCGAACTGATCGTCCTAAAACACCACCAGGTCTAAAGTCGCTGCAAGGGCATCAATCGCCGGGGAGGCATTTCACGTCAACGTCACCTCGAGATCTTAATAGAATGGTTCAGGTCCAGGTACTGATTTGTTACCAACTAAAGATTTTCACTGTTTATCTAACAAGGACAGACAATGTTACAATAGGAGTCGCTACTTTTTATTGACACCTAGATACAAAGCAATTTGTGATTGCAGACAAAGGGAACTCCATGCTCGGTTGGTCAAGACATAAACAAAAACAAAGCAAGCCGCAAAAATTGTCCTGAAACTCGGGTCGCTAGTGCGCTCGTTGTGCATTCCAGAAATGGTTTTAAAAAGCAAATATTAGCACATATCGAAAGAAGAAGGATATATCTAGACTTCTGCCTCGGGCATTT
>REGL01001151.1:32583-61692 GCA_004194395.1 Aurelia aurita complex sp. Pacific | reverse complement strand
ATATCGTTCGATTCTGACTCTATTTAGAATAGCTAAAAGGTCTATTGGACAAGAAAGGTCGGTTTTCTATAAACCTTCATAATTTATCAACTGCCCACTCGGGAAGTGGAGTTTCAGATCACCTAGCCTTCTTAAAAATATCGTGAAGTTTTGACGAACGTAGAAATTTATATTTCCCATTCGAATGATCCGTCCGTGAGTCAACTCAAAGGATTCGATCCACGTTGATTGCTAGGTCAAAGTTCATGAACTTTATTCGCACGTTTCCTGCGTTTTTCACGCGCATTTGGAAATGAACAATGGAATGACCACAACGAACTTTGAACGTAAACAAACCAAAATTATTCGGTATGTAAACTTTGATATATTTGGCTTTCTTGATTAACCCCCTAGAAGTAATTAAAACGCAAGCGTGAAAGTGATTTTATAGGAGAAAATTAGTAATGCGCTTGCGCTGCAGATGCTTTCAGGGAGTCTACTAAATGTTTTAAGACTTTCTAAATTCATTCGTTTTGATAAGTATGACATTTAATATAAAGCGATTGATTGATTGTCTTACATACAAAAGACTTTTTAGGTTTGAGTAAATGTCATATTTTTAAGCACACCAAAAACAATGGGTACGAAGTCCGTGTTGCTGTCGCTGTTGCGTGCATCAACACACGTCCTCAAGTTTCAAGGCCAAACGACAACCATCGTAGCAAAATGGAGCAGGCATCAACAGGTTTGTTTATAATTGACGTTTGTAGCTTTTAAAATGAACAATATGCAATGTTAGAACTTTCAAGTATCGTTGAAGTAGCTTAGAGAGGGAGGATCGATTGGAAATAAGGGTTTTGAAAGCATGCTTTAGACGGGCCTAATAAGCTAGCCGGCCGCAGCTGGGGGGCTAAGATGATAGCCCAAGCAAACACGGCTTTGGCAAAATGCCCGCACAAAAACAAAGTTTTAAAGAGTTATAATGCTGGCTCTAGATGCAAAGGTATTGCATTCAGAAATTAATGCATGATCTGGCATGATACCGACAGAAAAATTGCCAATTGATCGCACAATAAAACAAAACATATTGTTTGTGTTCCTCAAAAATTCTGCTGACTCCTTGCAGAGGAGGCGCCTTCAGGGAGGAGCACCTCTGGGAACAATAGGGTCAAGGGTTGAAAGTTCACTTACTTCGTCGACATCCAGGCAGTTCTTGGTGTAAGGAAAATAGTGGCTCTGACCAGCTGATGGGGGCTCTTTGCTCTCCTGCTACCCCAGCAGCAGCCTGCTCCCTTCAAGGCCAATTAAGGGTAACGCAAATTCTGTCTCAAAATAAATGTAAATAAATTAAACTTTTATGGTTTGATCCAACCAAGATATCTCACAAAGGGATAAACTTTTGCAATTTTCTTTTTATTTGAGCATCTTTGACAGAATAACAATAATATTCACAAGGTTTGTTATCAACAGCTGTTACCTTCAGGACGTGGAAAAAGCTTGCCTTTTTAAACTTGAGGTTTATAAAAATTTTCCAGAGATTTCAAAGCTTTTGTAACAAATACTCTTCTGGTTTTCCTTTCCCTTCTTCCTGTTTAAGAATTCTCTTCCTGGATTATACCCTCTGGAGAAATATATTCCTGGCTACACACCTTCATCAAAAGATATCGCAAATAGTCATTACCCCATGTTAAATGACAAATTTCTTCATTCCATCGAGCTCAGGGCTCTTTTACCGTTCCGAGGTGAGGGGGTACATAACTTTCTGAGGATACAATTGGTGGTTTTTTTTTGCCTAAAAGTCACTAAACAGGGGTCATCTTTGGCAGATTTTTGGCAGAAATGGTCTCTATTTGGCTGAGTGGCAATAAAGTTGAAAACTGTTTTTCCACCAAAATTCACATAAAAATGGGGACAAAGGCAGATTTTGGCAATTACAGTAGAAGGAGGTAGCTTTTCGAAAAGTGGGTAGCAGGCCACTGTCCATCCCCAAGTCATGTACCCCACAAGGGTAACCCTGCTTGTCATATCAAAAGTCATATTTCTTGAAATACTTTTGAAAATATCTATGCAATCATTTTGGGGGCTTACATTTGTTAAAGGGGCTGTAGGAGATTTTTGTAAACAAAAATAAAGATCAGCTGGCCGATATCATCAAATTCAATGAGAAATTCCTCTCTAATTGGCGTGTGTCCTAAAATTCCTTCAGCCTGCCTTTTGCCTTTTGTGTGTTTTAGGCTAAACATGTTTGAAACTCATCCCTCAGAATCCAGCTGTATCTTTATAATCGTTGATGGCATAAAAAATCTGATTGCACTGGTGAATTCTACGGGTCTCAAACATGTAGAAAACATCTTAATTGCAATGTATCTGCTGCTACTTGCCTGCATTAAGGGGAGAAAGTTTAGGATTTTTGGAAGTTTAGCTTGCACTGCCCCTTTAAGGTGTCAAAAGTATCCCCTTGTTTGTCCTGTTTTGTGTAGAAAATGCTTCCTTTCCTTTAAAATCTTCCTGGGTTAAAACCTCACGAGGAATATATTCCTGGTTACACCTTCATTAATGTTAATTGGAAGAAGATATTGCTGTATCCAATAAGCACTCTGGCAGGTTCTTCAGATCCACATATTTTAATTAAATATTAGCACAGCTCATATAAAGCTGCTTGTACAAATATTTCATTATTAGTACTGTCTGAGTAAAGTGAACATGTTAGTTGCATATAAGCAGTAGACGAAATATTCGCAAGGTTATAATTGTATGCAGTTGANAATACAACAATTTTATGTGCTAAAGTTTCAACGTTCTCTCAAACCACCTAGAGCTCAAATCTTTGAAAAGGTTGGTGTAAAATTCTACTGCAGTTTTCTTTCAATTAATTAGCTAGGAAGGAGCTTACGGTTTTTTGCTGTAAATCTGCTGGGGAAATTTATTGATATCTTGGTTAGTCTTAAAATGGTGGTATTTATTAAATTTGAGGGTATTATGTATGTCATCAATTCACATTGATTTTGTTTAATTCTAAGTGGATTTTTTCTCTCATTTGTGGCAATTTTGAGTCAAGTACTGGATGAATGAAAAAGTCAACACATTTGTCGGGCTATGGAATAAAAAGTATGCATTTGATATTCAAAACTGAAATGTTAATCTATCAGTCAAAGGCTAACTTAGATGTGAAAGAAGTTAACACACTTTGGCAGGCTGTAGATTAAAAAGTATGCGGACGATATTCAAAACTGAAATGTTAATCTATCAGTCAAAGGCTAACTTAGATGTGAAAGAAGTTAACACACTTTGGCAGGCTGTAGATTAAAAAGTATGCGGACGATATTCAAAACTGAAATGTTAATCTATCAGTCAAAGGCTAACTTAGATGTGAAAGAAGTTGACACACTTTAGCAGGCTGTGGAACAAAAAGTACGTGGTCGATATTCAAAACTGAAATGTTAATCTATCAGTCAAAGGCTAACCTAGATTTGAAAGTTTTGTTTTGGAAAATCACTCATCATTTGGACCCAGTAATTAGGAAAATTCTGGTAAGAGGTTTGTATGGGAATGAGAATTCCATGTTCGATACTGGTCCATAATTTATGTACTTGCTGTTGATATATTAATTCAATGGTCAGAAATAGAATTAAAATTTCAATGGCAAGCCAATCATGGAAACAATTTGTTATTTTCTAGTTCATCAGTTTGAGCAATGCAAAGCAACTGTTGAATGTGATGGCAATTCCTATGGTTACTATAATCTCACAAAGCTGAAAGATGATCGTTTAGGTAAGTGGGAACAACATTTAATTGACTGTAATGAAATGGCAAAGATTGTTACAAGGTTATAACAACTACTGGTAAACATGACTCAATGCCTTTAATGTCCAAAATTGTTTGTAGTCCGAAATATTTAGTGTCCGAAATTTTTTGCAGCATAGAAAAATCACAGCAAAGCATTTCCACCAGCACAGGGGAGGGGGGGGGGATGGTGGTCCTCCACTTCTTTCTGAGGCCACTTCCAAGTTGTCTAAATCCGTTGAGAAAATGCCTAAGAAGTGCGTGGTTAGGTAGGTATCTTTAGAGTTTGATAAACAATTAAGGGTGTTTCCTGAGGGTACAAAGGGCGTTTCCTTGATATAAAAAGGGCATGGTCCTGAACATTTTACGTGGAGTCCTCGCCTCCAGATCCCCATCCTCCTTTGTCCCCTCCACAATTTTGAGGCTGGCGTGGCCACTGTTTCCACTGTATGAAAATGTAATGTCTTCCTCATGAACCGCTTTGCATTGAAAAGGAATGTAGTGAGAGTGCCATGTAGCGAAATTAAACTAAATCCATCTTAGCAATCATTCTCATCATCCTCACAAATGTATGACATTTTTAGTATGAAATAGGCAAAAATAAACTGCAAAAATGTAGTTTTTAGTCGTCTGAAATTTCTTTAAAAACATCCGAAATTCCGTGAAAAAACGTCCGAAATGTTAAGCCGACGATAGTTTGTCCAGAATTTATTCATCCGAAATTTTTGGCTTTTAATGTAATTCAGAAAGTCATGATTCAATTTTGATATTAAGTCACATGTCTTTTGCAGAAAGCCTTCCATTTTCAATAAGAGTGTTGTTGGAATCCGTGGTGAGGAATTGTGACAATTTCCAAGTTTTCAAGAAAGATGTTGAAACGATTCTTGATTGGAAAGAAACGCAAAAACATGCAGTTGAATTTCCATTTAGGCCAGCAAGAACGATTTTGCAAGATTTCACGTAAGCATTGTATTCTTGTTTCTTTTTGCCGGATCTTGTCTGAAAGATTGCTATGACAAACTGGATGTCCCAAAAATGTATACCGATTTGGTTGACTCCAGCGATATGAATTTAGCTTCAATCAATGTCTAGTCACTCTAAAAGTATTCCTCGATAGTTAACTTGAACATAGATACCTCGTTTGTTGATATTGGTATTTTGAGAGCAGACATGTTAATCTTGAAAGCTCAAATTTTCCTCTTCCTGCAAACCAGAGCTTTAGCCTTTTGGCCTCAGCAATGTCTTAAGGCACAGCGTGTAAATCAACGATAGCCTTGGTAGAATTTGAGCAATATTATATCTTGTGTTATTCTGTTTTCCAGAAATTAATTTCAGTACTTCACTATAAATTCATACAGGAGTGTGCGCCGGCAGGATTACTGTTATGACCCAATCCCAGAATTTTGGTCAGACATTGATACCCTATTCCAGAATATAGGTCAGATATTGATACGCAATCCCAGAATTTTGAAGGAGTAACAACAAACAATTCAACGTTAAATAGCACGCTTTTTACCGAAGAGTTCCACTTAAATTCAATGAGAAATTCCTCTCTAATTGGCGTGTGTCCTAAAATTCCTTCAGCCTGCCTTTTGCCTTTTGTGTGTTTAGGCTAAACACATTTGAAACTCATCCCTCAGAATCCAGTTGTATCTTTATAATCGTTGATGGCATAAAAAATCTGATTGCACTGGTGAATTCTACGGGGTTCAAACATGTAGAAAACATCTTCATTTGCAATATATCTGCTGCTACTTGCCTGCATTAAGGGGAGAAAGTTTAGGATTTTTGGAAGTTTAGCTTGCACTGCCCCTTTAAGGTGTCAAAAGTATCCCCTTGTTATTCCTGTTTTGTGTAGAAAATGCTTCCTTTCCTTTAAAATCTTCCTGGGTTAAAACCTCACCAGGAATATATTCCTGGTTACACCTTCATTAATGTTAATTGGAAGAAGATATTGCTGTATCCAATAAGCACTCTGGCAGGTTCTTCAGATCCACATATTTTAATTAAATATTAGCACAGCTCATATAAAGCTGCTTGTACAAATATTTCATTATTAGTACTGTCTGAGTAAAGTGAACATCTTAGTTGCAGATAAGCAGTAGATGGAATATTTTTTAAAGGTTATAATTGTATGCAGTTGAAATATTTGCAAGGTTATATACAGTAGTTGTGTGTTTAGCTGATACAAAGTGAAAAAACTTTTGCCATTATTGAGAGAGGATTGTGGTAACCAGCCTTCAAAGTCAAATATAGCTGGTTGTACAAATATTTCTTATTATTGCTCTCACAAGTTCTGAGCAAAGATGGTAACTCAGTAAAGGATGTCTAATGAGGATTTCATCAAGAAAAAGAGAATAGGACACAGATATTGTGAATCATTTGGTTAACCGATTTTAGTAACAAAGAGTTCAAATCTTTATAAAGCATGAGTTCTGAATTTGATACGAGTAAACGTAAAAGAAAAGCTTTGGCAGGTGTTGAGGGATTGGAATGTTGTAAGATTATATGCAGGGAAGAGACAAAAGAGCTCGATTGTGATACAAAGCTTGAATGTAAGTGATTCTGATAAAGTTGTTAGAGAATGATCATTGATTGGTTAAAGATCAGCGAGATTGTTGACTGGTGTGCACGTTTTATAGGAACTTGTATTTAGATATGATTTGAAACAGTGAGATTGCTAGTCTCAGGTGAATACAACAATTTTATGTGCTTAAATTTCAACATTCTCTCAAACAACATAGGGCTCAAATCTTTAAAAAGGTTGGTGTAAAATTCTATTGCAGTTTTCTTTCAATTAATTAGCTTGGAAGGAGCTTACGGTTTTTTGCTGTAAATCTGCTGTGGAAATTTATTGATATATTGGTTAGTCTTAAAATGGTGGCATTTATTAAATTTGAGGGTATGATGTCATCAAGTTTCTAAATCCTAAACCAGAAAAGGTACAGACTTCTGCTTGCCACCATATTGTAGACCTTCATAAGCTATAGTTTCCTTCAAGGTTATATAATTTTTCCTCTTTTGGTTTAGGATCTACGATGATTCGAATTTTTTTTAAATTTTCGATGAATTTTTTCAAAAATGATTAAACCGCTGCCATTTTGAATTGAATCAAGATATCAAAAGAATTTCCATGGCAGATTTACAGCAAAGGACCATAAGTTCCTTTCAAGCCATTCAATTCAAAGGAAAAGGTCATTGGATTTTACATCCACCTTCTTATAGATAATGCTCTCTCAAAGTGAAAACAGAATCCGTCATAGCACCAAATTTGCACTGCATGAAATTAACACAAAGTTAAAAGATTGTATTTATTTAAGTTGCTTGAATCTTGTTTATAGCATTTTAAAAGGCATTAATTTCTCTCCGTTTGATAAAACCATTGTTAAATGGCATGTTCAAATGATCCGTTCATTTATTTTCTCAGTGTTTTCCAGTAAGTTGTGCTGTTAACTTCAATTTGGGTTTGACCCAAAGTTGTTGAATTAAACAGCTTTTCTGCTGGCAAATTGATTTCTATTTTTTGATGATAATTCTTTTTATGTAATGTCTTCGCTGGCAACGTCTTCCTTGGAAATTCACGTTGATTTTGTTTAATTTTAAGTAGATTTCTCTTTCTCATTTGTGGCAATTTTTAAGTCAAGTACTGGATGAATGGAAAAAGTTAACACGTTTGAAGGACTATGGAATAAAAAGTATGCATTTGATATTCAAAACTGAAATTTTAATCTATCAGTCAAAGGCTAACTTAGATCTGAAAATTTTCTTTTGCAAAAATCACCCATTATTTAGACCCAATGTGAAGGTGAAGTTGCGGTTTTTAGCGCCAAGTGCTGGGATCTCAGAAGTAGAATAGGCCTAGCGACCCCTTGTCATGACGCTCAAGTGGTGGGGCTCTACCTGGGATCGAACCCTGTCCACCTGACTGTTCTGGCTGCAATGTCAAGGATGACACAACTGCGGAATCTTGGAACAATAATTAGGAAAATGCTTGTGAGGGGTTTGTATGGGAATGAGAATTCCATGCTCGACTCTGGTCCATGGTTTACTTGCTGTTAGAATATAAATTCAACATTCAAAAATAGAATTGAAATTTCAATGGCAATCAAATCATGGAAACAAATTTTTATTTTCTAGTTCATGAATTTGAGCAATGCAAAGCCACTGTTGAATGTGATGGCAATTCCTATGGTTACTATAATCTCACAAAGCTGAAAGATGATCGTTTAGGTAAGTGGGAACAGTTTTTAATTGCCTCTTCTAGTGAAACGGTAAAAGATTTTTGCGATTTTAAGATATCTACCAGTGAACATGGCTCAATGCCTTTAATGTCCGAAAGTGTTAGGAGTCCGGAATATTTATTGTCCTAAATTTTTGCAGCATAGAAAAATCACAGCAGAACATGTCCACTGTTTAAAAATGTAATGTCTTGGTCACGAACCGCTTTGTATTGAAAAGCAATGTGTGATAGTGCTACGTAGCGAAATTAAACTAAATCCATCTCCTTACGAATATGTGACACTTTATTATTTTTTTAAGCAAAAATAAACTGCAAAAATGTAGTTTTTAGTCGTCCGAAATTTCTTTAAAAACATCCGAAGTTCCGTGATATAACGTCCGAAATGTTAAGCCGATGATAGTTTGTCCAGAATTTATTCATCCGAAATTTTTGGCTTTTAATGTAATTCAGAAAGTCATGATTCAATTTTGATATTAAGTCACATGTCTTTTGCAGAAAGCCTTCCATTTTCAATAAGAGTGTTGCTGGAATCCGTGGTGAGGAATTGTGATAATTTCCAAGTTTTCAAGAAAGATGTTGAAACGATTCTTGATTGGAAAGAAACGCAAAAACATGCAGTTGAATTTCCATTTAGGCCAGCAAGAACGATTTTGCAAGATTTCACGTAAGCATTGTATTCTTGTTTCTTTTTGCTGGATCTTGTCTGAAAGATTGCTATGACAAACTGGATGTCCCAAAAAATGTATACAGATTTGGTTGACTCCAGCGATATGAATTTTGCTTCAATCAATGTCTAGTCACTCTAAAAGTATTCCTCGATAGTTAACTTGAATATAGATACCTCGTTTGTTGATATTGGTATTTTGAGAGCAGACATGTTAATCTTGAAAGCTCAAATTTTCCTCTTCCTGCAAACCAGAGCTTTAGCCTTTTGGCCTCAGCAATGTCTTAAGGCACAGCGTATAAATCAACGATAGCCTTGGTAGAATTTGAGCAATATTATATCTTGTGTTATTCTGTTTTCCAGAAATTAATTTCAGTACTTCACTATAAATTCATACAGGAGTGTGCGCCGGCAGGATTACTGTTATGACCCAATCCCAGAATTTTGGTCAGACATTGATACCCTATTCCAGAATATAGGTCAGATATTGATACGCAATCCCAGAATTTTGAAGGAGTAACAACAAACAATTCAACGTTAAATAGCATGCTTTTTACCGAAGAGTTCCACTGTTATTTGCGTTTTCTCAATGAGCATTCTGGATGCCCTAAAGTTTCATTATTCAACGTGTTTTCCAGAAAACACAGATTAAAATGATTAATTTAAAACCACATCCTTTACAAACGTGTCGATGGTTTTATATCCTAAATTATCCATTTAAAGATAAATTAATTCATGGGCCAGCTGTCTCCATAACGCTAGAACGTTTGATAAATTTTATTTAAAAAATCCTACCTTCCAGCGTTTATATGGAAAATTTTCGTCCCAATTCAAAATGGGATGACAGTGAGATCCTACCTCTCGTAGTGTGTGATCTCACCTGACCAGGATGGCTTGTTTTCCATATGAACGCAAAATGAAAACTACAAGGGGTTGTATGGGAGGGTGGAGTCGCACCGCTCAGCTCACAGCCTGGAAGGTGCTATGATTTCCCCTATATAAACAGGCCCTAAGACTATGCATGCATGGGGAAGTCTCCACAAGTCCTCACGTCACGTTTCCGTCTTAAATTTCGTTTACTACGTAGGAAATATTTTAGGAATAACTCTGCACCA
This sequence comes from Aurelia aurita complex sp. Pacific, assembly GCA_004194395.1. NCBI lineage: Eukaryota > Metazoa > Cnidaria > Scyphozoa > Semaeostomeae > Ulmaridae > Aurelia > Aurelia aurita complex sp. Pacific. Next base: position 51,911 of record REGL01001151.1, on the reverse strand, counting down.
AAGTGTATTGAAGAATGAGGTGTATTATTTGTATTCAAAGCCGTCCTCAAATTTGTAGGTAGTCGTAATTTATTTCTCTTCCTTTTAGGGGCGTGCCAGCGGTGGTTGACTTCGCAGCCATGAGAGATGCTGTTAAAAGACTTGGAGGGGATCCCTCAAGGATCAATCCTATCTCTCCTGCTGATCTTGTTATTGATCATTCCGTTCAGGCTGATTTCTCAAGAAGGTAGAATATCATGTGCACACCAACTTGTTTTGTTGTTGTTTTTTTTTATTTTTTCAATTTAAAAGTTTTTCAGGGGGCCGTGCCAAAAAATTTACTGAATAAAAATCTACTATAACTAATAACAGGAAAGGAAACTAATTACAATTATAAATTATTTATTACAACTAATTACAATCAATTTATAATAACCCTGTTAATTTTCTATTAATTACAATTTACAATTCAATTGTGCAAGGAACTGAAGGTCTTTAAAAACCGTCTGAAAGTTCAATCTATCTTCTTTCACTGATATGCAGTTTGGATACATTGATGGAATGATTTGTCATTTAATTGGTATTTTAGTATGTATGACCTATTTCAAATGCATCATGCTGTAAGAGCAACATCAACACATTTTTACCGTAAAAATACCGGGTGTCCCAAAAAAAGTACTCCTGTTTCAAAAATCACCAAAATTTGATTATCAAACCTTTGATAAAATTTTCTTTTTGAGTTGTTTTGTCAAAGACCCAAAAATATTCATAGATGATATAATGTTTGCTTTTGATGCAACAAGGTAGAACAATTACACGTTGAAAAACCTTATTTTGAACTATAGTTTTTAAGCAAAATAGTCAATCTTGCGTATGAGTCAAAATTTTCAGATTTTTTATCATCATTGAGGTCTGCCATGATTTTGCGCATTTCTTTCTGTCATTTATGACCAAACTAGATGGTTCACATGCACAAAGAAATTGATCTGGCAATCATCAGTGCTTTTTTGCAGTATGGTTCAAAACCAGGTAGCTCGAAAAAGAGCTAAATTTGCTACTTTTGAAGCCAATTACAAGATCAGCTATATATTGAAAAATAATTTGGTCCTTGATAAACTTGATAAAAAAAAAATTGAAGATCGGCCGTGAAATCAATTTTTGGTGATTTTTCAAACGGGAGTACTTTTTTTGGGACCTCCGGTAGAAAACAGCTTTTGTCAGGCCTAGAAGCTCTTTCAGGGATATCTCAAGGCAGGAAAAAGAAAAATTTGGATGATAAAATCGGATGATAAAGTAAGCTCTCACAAAGGTGGGTTTTCGGCTATGCAAATGTCGTATCACTTCCCTGCGTTTGAAATAGGCCATACTTACGAAAACGTCAATTAAGTGATGAATAATTCAATTAATGCAACCAACCTGGATATCATTGGAAAGAACATAAATTGTACTCTCAGATGGTACGGTAAATCCCCGCATATAAGAACCTACTTTTTTGAGAGCAAGGCTGAAATAGGTTCTTATTTTAAAGGTACTAAGACAAATTTCAAGGTATAACGGTTCTTATTTGAAGAGTGCCTTGTGTAGGCCATTTTAGAACATTCGCCAACAATTTTCAGCCCTATTGTTTGTTTTAGCAGGGTTATAATATTTCTAATAACCAATGCTAAGCTTTCAAACTGCAAGGGAGGCGATTCGAACTTTAAAAGCCCACTGGGACAAAAATGAACTTAACAATGACAATCCAAAATCAACTTTGCTACCCCTGCTATAAGAACATATTTTTCATCAAACTGAAACAGGTTTTTAATTACAAGGTCCATCAGTTAGGAAAAGCAGCCTCTAGGTTCTTATTTTTGTAGGTTCTTATATGCGGGCAGGCAATAGTGCGTTTAGTTAGACGAAGTTTCATGTTTCGTTCTAGCCCTGAAGCTCTAGAGAAGAACCAGAAACTCGAATTTGAAAGAAACAAAGAAAGATTCCAATTTTTAAAGGTGAGAATATATTTGTTGTTTATTCTGTTTGACGATAGAATTGTTAGGTTTATAGAGTGGCTTTTAGAAATTTGCTTAGTTTTGCTCTCGTAGAATTTACTTAATCTAAAGGCTTTAAAATTGCTCCATACCTGAGTGAAACGCGTTAGAATTGGGATAACACATTTTCTACACTCGTTTACAGGCATTTTTAGTGAATTATTGCTTCAAAACTACCGGCTGAACCAGTTCCCACTTTTGAAAATTCATAGCATCAAGAGTACTGGATGGATTGGAAGGAATTAATATTTGTTTTATGGCCAAAAGATCGAACTATTTTTGTGATTTTTCTTGCCTCTTTACGGGCACTGGAAAAAAATTCAAATTTAGAAAAACTTGATGGTTGCAAAATGACTGTAAAAGGCCTAAAATACTTGATCAAATCATAAAAGACTCCTCGCTGAGAACAACAGAGAAAAAGCAATTTCTCATGGATTAGAGATATCGTCTGAACATTTACTGTCATGGGATTGAAAATCTTTAGTATCTGTTTGAGAATCTGTGTCTTATTACTCTTGAGAGAGGTGAAACGTACGTGTGTATCGTTCTGTGTGAGGAGAGTCCTAACGATTTGATCAAGTGTTTCAGGCCCTTTTTCAGTCATTTTGCAAACATGACATTTTTGTAAAGTTGAATTTACCTATATTTGCAATGCTCGTAAGAAGACGAGAAAAGTCACAAAAATACTTTGATCTTTTGGCTTTTAACTAGAATTTGAATCATTCAAATCCATGAAGTACTTGTGGTGCTACGAATTTTCGAAAGTGGGAACTTGAATATGAAAAGGATGGGCTGATTTTTTCCTTGGTTGTCAGCTTAGTTTTAATGAGGGTTTTCTTCTTTTTGTAGTGGGGATCAAAAGCGTTCAAGAATCTGCAAATTGTCCCTCCTGGTTCTGGAATTGTTCATCAGGTGTGTACATTGATTCAAATTGTCTTTTAATCAGTATCGTATGTGTTCGGTAGCTGCCACCACTATGCTGCCACGAAGCTCCAAGTAGTTCAGTTCAGTGGGTACCAAACCTGTTGCAAGTATTCATTCGTTCCTTCATTCATTCTTTCATTAATTCATTCATTTACTCCTTCTTATATAAATTGATTAATTCATTAAAGGGGCTCAGTCGTCAAACAGTAAACAAATCCGTAAACTCGCACTTGTCGGGGATAATCCATTGTTCATCCATTGTTCTCTGCAATTTGTTTGGTGGCTTCACCCAAGCCACAAAAAAGTGACCGTTAAAAGTCCACTTATACCCGAGCAATCGTAGAAGATATGAATGTTTGGTTTGTTCCTTAGTGAAGTACAAGGATTAATGCCCAAACAGCAACTTTCATTTTGAAAAAAATACGAAAATCCTTTGTGATATCACCCTTCAAAAAACTGCAAATATCATCGTTTTGTTTACATTTTGACTACGGAGCCCCTTCAATTCATTAACTCATTAATTCATTAGCTCACTCCTTCGTCCATCCTTTCATCAATTAACTAATTCATTCTTTCATTCGTTCCTTCATTCATTCTGTCATTCATTCATTCACTCCTTCCTTCGTTGATCATTTCATCAATTCATTCATTCATTCACTCAGCTCTTTATTTACTCCTTGATTTTTCCTTTTTATTTTTTGAATAACGAAGCCAGTTCGTGAACGAGAAAACTGAAGGAAATTTTATCAACATTTCTAAAGCAAGGCAGCCGACTGAAATGAAATCAAATTTTTTATCCATTTCATTTCTTTTCCTGCAAAATATCACGTTTATGGATGATTTATTCCTATAATTAGGTTTCGGTAAGCGCTGAGCTTTCATTTAAACTCACAATGTAAAAGTATAGCGTATTTCTTGAAAAGCCTAGCTTTCAGCGGCATATGTTTCAAATCTTTAAAAAAAGGCTGGTGTAAAATTCAGTGACCTATTTCTTTGAGCTGTATTACTTCAAAGAAACTTTAGCTATTTCTCTATAATTCTACCGTTGGACTTTTCTGAAATCTTCAATATTTTCAGAAGTAGTGTTTTTCTTCTTTTTCAAGAATTCAAGAAAAATTTTCAAAAAAACTTAAAACTATCGTATTTTCTACACTGTTTGACGCAACATGAATTAATTTTGAAGAAAACCATAGTTTTATGAATGCCTTCAATATGGTATCAAGCAAAAGTCTGTCAATCATCTGGTTTATGATTTAGAAATTTGATGACGCCATGTCCTTAAATGAGTTGAAATGTAAGATATGCTGTAATTTCGAAAAGTATTGAAAATTTCTGGAAAGTCCAACGGTAGAATTATAGATAAATATCTAANTGATGGCCCTGGGGTAGTCATGATCTTTTGCTCCCCCTGGTATCGTTTCTGTAGTATTGTATGGTAGCTCGTTTGTAATCTTAGGTAATTCGTAAATTGTACATTTTTAACATAGAATTTATAGAAAAGAGAATTAACATGCAAACTTGTTTAGCTAAATAAATGGAAAATCTTTGCTAACTTCTGTAATTTGATATAAGTGGTAGGGCTCTACCGGGTATCGGGCCCTATCCGCCTGACTGTCGTGGCTGCAAAGTCAGAGGATTACATCACTGCACCACAACACCTTCATTTCCTAGCCGATTTAATTAATGCATCTATTGTATATAAATTAAGGCCCCGTCCACACTGCTCCGTTTTTGTTACCATCCGTTTTTGTCCGTTCATATTGATACACATGAGTACAGATATGGAGCCAGATATTTCCATTTTTATGCGTTTACATTGTTCTGGTTTTGTGAAACTCATTGTTGAATATTGAAACGTTTTCAAAATCCTCCGTTTTTGTGCGTTCGCATTGATCAAGTGTGTTTTGAAACCTCCGTTTTTGTACCTTTTTTGTGCCGATCAATGTGAACAGTTTCACAAAAGCGGAGGTTTTCTCTCCGTTTTAGTACAAAAACGGAGCAGTGTGAAAGTTTTATTGAAGTTTTTAGCTTCGTGCCAATTCCTTCTTATTTTCTATCTGTTTGAGGCCAGAAGCTGGAGGGCTTGGAAAGGACAAGGGTATGAAATTCTATTCCTATTCTGGAACAGTAATTTTACCCCCAAATTGTTCATTTCTCTTTAATTTTGTTGAAGTTTGCATGCTTGTAACCTGTTCAAGATCTCTGGCTTTTGGCTTTCAAGCTTCAAAGCCGGGAGGCGCCTGCTAGCGTCTTTCCTAAGGTTAGTTGACGGAGATAATTAGAAATAGCCTTAAATAACGGACTCATCATATTAAACCCATAAACGCAACAAAAACACCGAAATCAGTAGGGAGAAGACTATTAACTCCTGTAAAAGAAACAATAACCAAAATAAGCCTGTAACGAGAGAAAAACTGTTAAATTCTGTAAGACAAACCGAATTAACCTTAAAACCTGAAAGGAAAGAAATAAATTAGTAACTCACCAGTAACTGCTGAAAAGATCAACGTGAAATCACCAGTTACTGGAGATAAATATCTAACCCAAGAACTGCATATGCAGATCTAAAATAAGCCTATTGTATTTTATTATATCGAGACGTGCGTGCATATGTTTTCACTAGGGGTGCAATTGCGTGCGTAGGTGTTTCCTTGTCCTATTTACAGATTGCCTCTACTTTGCTCCGTCAACTAACTTTAAAGAGCCACAGGGTCTGTTGCAGGCACGCTGAATTAGACCATCTGACTATCTAGTTTGGCCCAAGCAGAAATCATGAATCCACGCTGCAGTGAGGAAAAAATTTTATTGTACCAGGTTGAGTCCAAAAAAGTTTACACGTTTGATGCCCTTTGGAATAAAAAGTATGTGGCCAATATTCAAAACTAAGACACTGTCCCCTCGATAATTTGCTTCATCCAAAGAAAGCAAAGTCATTCATGCATAATTTTCATGGCCATGGAAATTACGCATGAATGATCCTGCCTTCATTGAATAAAGGAAATTCGCGTAAATTTGTGGAATATTGAATAGAGATCTTTATCGATTTCTTTCATTCATCAAGGAGATAGATTGCCTTTAATCTATCAGTCAAAGGTTAATTGAGATAAAAAAATTTAGCTTGGTAAATCACTCATCTTTAAGACCCAAAAATTAAAAAAATACCTGTAAGGGTTTCGTATCGGAATCGAGAATTCCACCTTCCTTTCTGGTCCATGTTTTAGGTGCTATTGAAATCAAAATTCTATTTCTGAAACTGACTATTGAATTAAATTTAAAATTCAAATAGATTATGGGCCAGAATGGAATGTGGAATTCTCTATTCCCATGCAAACGCCTTACAGGTATTTTTCTACTTCTTGGGTCTTAAAGATGAGTGATTTTATGAAACAAACTGTTCTCATCTTAGTTAACCTTTGACTTTTGTTTGTTTGTTTGTCATCTTATTTTAATTCAATCAAATTTTAGCTTCTAAATAGAAACTAATCTAAATCGAATATCTAAACATACTATTGACAATGATTGATAATACATATTTAGATCATTAGCAACAAATACTAATGACTGATACATTAGTTTTGAATATCGGCCACATACTCCTTATTCCACCACCCGTCCAACGTGTACACTATTTTTTGACTCACCGGGTGGTTCAACTGCTCTGTCAGTTCTAGTACTGCACTGTGAATCTTTATTTTCCGTTTAGGCCAAAGTTAATTTCGAGACCGAAATTGTAGCGTGCCCGCAAAGGACCTTGGGTGACAATGGCGCTTTAAATTACGACTGCTTGCTAGCACAGCCTATTTGCTGAGGGCGTATTATTTTGGACATCTGAAGAAGTTTTGGCACTTTGCTTTAAATCTGCCGTTGAAATTGTTTTATATCTTGATTTTTTGCAAAATGGCGGCAGTTTTTATTATTTTTGAAAAAATTCATGGAAAACTTTGAAAAAAATTAAATCATCGTAAATCCTAAACCAATAGAGGAAAAATGATATAATCTTCAAGAAAACCATACTCTATAAAGGTCTATAATATGGTGGCAAGCAGAAATTTGTAGCTTTTCTAGTTTAGGATTTAGAAATTTGATAACTTCATAGCCTCAAATTTGATGATTGCCGCCATTTTGAAACCACTCAAGATATCAATAATTTTCCATCACAGATATACAGCAAAAAACCCTGAGTTACTTCCAAGCCATTTATTTAAAAGAAAACTGTGATATAATTTTACACCGACCTTTTTGAAGATTTGAGCCCTATCTTAGTCCTCCATGTATCTCTCATTATATCTCTTTGTATCCCATTTTATTTACATTTCTTCACGCCCCAGACTTGAATATTTCATGAACGCTCTCTCTGCTTTATTCACAGGTAAATCTAGAATATTTGGCAAGAGTTGTCTTTAATGTGGACTCAATGTTGTACCCGGACAGTTTGGTTGGGACAGATTCGCACACTACTATGATCAATGGACTCGGAGTGCTTGGTTGGGGTAAGGAGAGATTTTGATCATTTTATGTTTACGCCGCAGAATCTGCCATGTTTAAAAATCTGATTTAAAGGGAGTACAAAGACCAGCAACCTTTGCCATCGTTTGTTTTTATTTTTGTGAATTTCGTACAGTCAGTTATTCTGGAAGCTGTGCAGAGCAAGTTGCTGACTCTGCGCAAAGCTTGCTGGTCTTTGTACCCCCTTTAAACATCCTATTTTACCGTGTCGGATTGAAAACAAAATAGCTAAAATGTGCAAGCTCAGTAGCTGATCACACGTAAAACCCGCGGACCATGGCCTAGAATTGATTATTTAAACGCGGCAGAAATACGATGTTTAAATCAAGTCATATTTCAGCCGTTTAACACGACAGAGCTGGTGAACTCCTGCCGTTATAACAATTTAAAATGGCTGGGGATTTAGACATCATTTTTTTATGTCGAATTTAATTGACACTTGGGGATATTTTTAGCAGTCATCTATTAAATTCAACACGGTAAAATAACGATGTTTAAACCAGGCATGAGATCAGTCATTTAATTGCATGTTTACTTTTTGAAGGTGTGGGTGGAATTGAAGCTGAAGCAGTGATGCTTGGCCAAGCAATAAGTATGGTAGTTCCAGAGGTAGTTGGATACAAGATTACAGGGAGCATGAAGGATTTTATTACCTCTACAGATGTGGTGCTTACCATCACGAAGGTAAGTCTTGTTGTTATTAATAGGTTTTAAAGAGATATTGTCACCCAGGGTCCAGGGCCCAGGGACATTTCAACTCATTTGAGGATGTTACGTCATCCAATTTCTAAATCATAAACCAGAAGAGTGATAGACTTTTGCTTGATACCATATTGTAGATATCCATAAACTATGGTTTTCTGCGAAATTATTTCATGTTGCGTCAAACAGTTTAGAAATTACGATGGTTTTAAGATTTTTTGAAAATTTTCTTGAATTCTTCAAAAAGAAGGAAAACACTCTTATTCTGAAAATATTGAAGATTTAAAAAATCGAATTTCTACAGAATCATTGTTGATTTTTTTATATAATGCAGTGCATGGTTGTCAAATGCCTCCTGACGTTATCTTTTCCGTAATCTTCCATTGGCTGTAAACCTTTTTTTTTGAAAAACCCGTTGATGGTGAATGCATTTTATTTCAGCACCTAAGACAAGTTGGTGTTGTTGGTAAATTTGTGGAATTCTTTGGTCCTGGAGTAGCAGCCCTTTCAATTGCTGATCGTGCTACTATTTCAAACATGTGTCCTGAATATGGAGCCACTGTTGGGTTCTTTCCTGTTGATGAAATGACTTTGACCTACCTCAGACAAACAGGTAACTATTGAATTCATCGCTCTGTATTTGGCTTACCGTAAAAGCTCTATTTAGCCCACCTCTTACATGCCCCTCTTCCCTCTGAGATGAAATTTTAAAGGAGCCTCCCTCTCTATTAAGCCCCCATTCCAGAAGTTACTAAGGATTTTCTATTTATAATGCTAAACAAGTTTGCTTGTTAATTTTGNATTTTTTGAAAATTTTTCTTGAATTCCTCAACAAGAAGGAAAACACTCTTATTCTGAAAATATTGAAGATTTAAAAAATCGAATTTCTACAGAATCATTGTTGATTTTATTATATAATGCAGTGCATGGTTGTCAAATGCCTCCTGACGTTATCTTTTCCGTAATCTTCCATTGGCTGTAAACCTTTTTTTTGAAAAACCCGTTGATGGTGAATGCATTTTATTTCAGCACCTAAGACAAGTTGGTGTTGTTGGTAAATTTGTGGAATTCTTTGGTCCTGGAGTAGCAGCCCTTTCAATCGCTGATCGTGCTACTATTTCAAACATGTGTCCTGAATATGGAGCCACTGTTGGGTTCTTTCCTGTTGATGAAATGACTTTGACCTACCTCAGACAAACAGGTAACTATTGAATTCATCGCTCTGTATTTGGCTTACCGTAAAAGCTCTATTTAGCCCACCTCTTACATGCCCCTCTTCCCTCTGAGATGAAATTTTAAAGGAGCCTCCCTCTCTATTAAGCCCCCATTCCAGAAGTTACTAAGGATTTTCTATTTATAATGCTAAACAAGTTTGCTTGTTAATTTTGATAAGGTTTGGGATAAAACTGTTTCTAATTCATGTATTTGACTCGTAAAATTATATGTTGAATCCGCAAAATATGGTGTAAAAGAACTAAAAAGCTATTATATATATCCTTGTCATTTGATTTTGTGAATAGGCCCCCCTCTCTAATAAACCCTTTCTCTTTTAAGTCCCCAGCTTTTACGGTACCTTTTAACAAATTACTTTCTACTCTGAACACTAAACAAAACACTGGCAGAATCGCTCACGGCTTGGGATTATGAAGTTGTGGGACTATATTTAAGGGTTTGCAGGCAGAAACACCGCAACACGACGAAGAAACAACAACAACAACAGCGGATATATGTGAATTTGAAGCATATAAAACAACTTGATATGAAATTTGGTTGTTAAAACTTATATACTATGGAGGAGGCGGACGCAAAGAAACAGACAAATTTCTAGCACACCGAGGCCTTTCAAACCTGCTTTCTCATTAGAATGTGACTTTTATGATTTAAAGTTAGAGTAAATTTTTCTGTTATATACAAGGTATGTATTACGAGGCAAGGCATGTATGCTTTGTATATAACAGACAAATCTACTCTTACTTTAAATCATACCGTAGAAGTCACATTTTGATGAGAACGTAGGTTCGAAAGGCCTCAGTGTGCCAGAAATTTGTCTGTTTCTTTGCGTCCGCTTCCTCCATAGTATATAATTTTTAGTAACCACATCTAGTATCAAGTTGTTCTTATATGCTTTAAATTCACATACAGTCGCTGCTGTTTCTTCGTCGCGTTGCTGTGTTTCTCTCTCTCCTCCCTTCTCCCTCGTCCTGACATCTTATGACTTACGCTGAGAAGAGAGAGAGAGAGAGACTTGTAGCAACTCCAGGCTCCACTGGGTATCGAGCCCTGTCCGCCTGAATGATCTGGCTGCAAAGTCAGAAGGTTACACCACTGCGCCACAACACCATGATATGCTAAAGGTAGACAAAATATCTTTTATTTGCAGGTCGTGATGAAAGCAAACTGAGATTGATTGAAGCCTATCTGAAGTGTAACAGGTTGTTTAGAGATTATGGCAATTCTGAACAGGACCCTGTCTTTTCAAAAGTAAGTAGCATAATTGCATCTTGATGCCTATCAACATTACACCGCTTTACTGAGGCCTAATTAAACAAGCATAGAGCTCAAATCTTTAAAAGGGTGTGTACAAAATTCTATGACATTTTGCTTTGAATTGAATGACTTGAAAGAAACTTATGGTACTTTGCTGTAAATCTACCGTAGATATTGTTTGATATCTTGATTTTTTCAAAATGGCGGCTATTTAATTATTTTTGAAAAAACTAATGGACAATTTTGAAAATATTTATACCATCGTAAATCCTAAACCAACAGAGGAAAATGATATAACGTTCAGGAAATCCATACTTCATGAAGGTCTACAATATGGTGGCAAGCAGACATCTGTAGCTTTTCTGGTTTTGGATTTAGAAATTTGATGATGTCATAGCATCGACTTTTATAAATGCCGCCATTTTGAAACTAATCAAGATATCAATAAAAAGGCAAGAATTTTCTCTACTGGTTTCAGGGAAACTTTTGCGGCTGCGTTTGTTTTGAATTAATGGTTGAGAGAATTTCGTTTGTTTGCAATTGCTCATCGCTTTGAATCCTGGTGTCAATCTCAGACACTTGATGTTATTATCTTATGTATGTATGTATCATTTGCCACGATTACAAGTATTTACAAGTTATATAATATAAAAATAGATACAATACAATATATAATGTTAAAAACGTAAAGGAAAAACACCCCTAATTACAGTGGCAGGGATAGCATTAAAAGGTCAAGATGACCTTAATTCCATAATGGTCCCCTTAGAGGTGCTGGTACAACGAAAGAAAATGTACAAAACTGTAGTTTGTTTTCGGTATAAAACATGGTTTATAAGACCATACCATGATCGGGAGAGATGATGACAAGTCTTAATAGAAGACATATATGTCATCTTCCTCTTTTTGTATGTTTTGGAAAAAGTTCTCTTTGATCTTATGTTTGAAGGTTACACAATCTGCCCTTGTTGCCCTTCATGGATATTTTGTTTTATTTTTGTAGGTAGTTGAGCTTGACCTGGAAACAGTGGTATCTTCATGTTCCGGACCAAAAAGACCTCATGATCGTGTCGCTGTTTCAGATATGAAATCGGATTTTGAATGTTGCTTGAAGAATAAAATTGGTTTCAAAGGATATGCGATAAAGCCAGAGAAAATTAGCACTGAGGTCTCCATGAATTATGAAGGAGAAGATTTCACTCTATCACATGGTTTGTTTTACACTTCACTTGTTTCAAAGGATTTTAATCAGCATAAGACGGCAAGGTATACGCTAGCCTACGCGTAGACCCATTATCCCAAAGGAGGAAAGGGTCTACGAAACAAAGAGCAAAGGCTTGCTACGGCCGCCCAATTAATCATTCTAATCTCCTTTTCAAATTATTTGTGAAACGCGTTGAAACCATAGAAAAAGAAATATTTCTATGGCTGAAACAAAGGCTGCATAAATTAAGTTTCCAGAAATCTAGAAACCTCAGAAGCAAGCTTTTGCTCTTTGTTTGGTAGACCCTTTCGTCCTTTGGGATAATGGGTCTACGCGTAGGCTAGGTATACGCTGTCTGTCTGACAAACACGCAAAAACACTAGTTAATTGAACATTGAACAGACACTTTCATAAAGATTTCTGTCTAAACACCGTTTTTGCTTCTTTTAATGCCCATGATGATTTCTGACTTTTTCTAGAATGACAATGCAATTATTATAGTTATATTTTCAATTTAAAATGAACACTATGAGAGGCTGGATAATTCATGAATTAGCAAGGGATCCCTTTGTTACAGTTTCCCAGTCAAATGGGGTGTGCTTGTCCGTAATCCCGGGAAATAGCAGATTTGCCATGCTTTTTATTTTGCAGTGTACTTTGCACTAATGCTGGTAGCTCTGGTTTTGCCCTGACAGCAAATTTGAAGTTTGTTGATTTTTAACTCTGCAACCAAGTCACGAAAAATTCTGAAAAATATATGAAAATTTTATCTAATCATTGCAAATTTAGATAAAAATTGTCATTTTATTATTAATTTGAAACCGTATGTGGCATGGTTCTTTTAAATCTGTTGCGTTTTTTTAGACACCCGGTATTTACATACCTTTCCCTTCCGTCCAGGTTCCGTGGTCATAGCAGCAATTACAAGCTGTACTAATACAAGCAACCCATCTGTGATGCTTGGTGCTGGACTCCTTGCCAAGAAAGCTGTGGAGCTCGGACTAAAGACGAGGTCATATATCAAGACTAGTCTCAGCCCTGGTTCTGGTGTTGTGACATATTACCTTGAGGAGAGTGGTGTGAAAGGCTATTTGGAACAGCTTGGGTAAGCCTCGTTTTCTGAATTTGTGTTTTGAACTCTATCAGGGCTGCCTAAGATTGGAGTCTTGAAGAGTCCAAGAGTATCAAAGCAAACAAGGGCAGATTTTGTTATACAATAGCGACATATGCGTTTGATTGGCACCTCAATTCAAAGCGATTAGCGACTGCAGACAAAGGGAATTCTCTCAACACTAAATTCAAAACAATCAAAGCCGCAAAAGTTTCTCTGAAACCAAAGTAGCTAGTGCGCTTGTTGTGCATTCCAGAAATTGCTTTAAGAGCAAACATGAGCATATATCGAAAGAAGAAGGATATATCCACAGATCTGCCGCGTGCATTTGTTTGTTCGGATCAGAAGCTGAGCAGTAAGTGTTTTAATCACACCCAAAAATAAGAGAATTGAATCGCCTCCCAATCGGCTTTTAAACCAAATAAATTGAATACCAGCGGCAGATATGTAGATATATCCTTCTTCTGTTTTACCTTTATCTTTTTTGAGACAGACTTTAAGGTAATTGTCAGCAACCTTTTCGTTTCATTTGTATTATTTGTAGTCTTACAAAGAAGTACTCCCATTTGTATAACGAAAAGCAGATCTGGCATACTACATTATATCTTTGGGTGCTTGATCCTTGTTGTGTATATTCGTTAGAGTCAATCATCTGCTGTAGGGTGGAGGGGGTCTTCTTTCTGAGACGCCTGGTTGAGTTGTTCTTTTATTAAATCTGCTGTATGTTTAATCATTATTGTAAGTAGCTATCGTAGTTAGAACTCGATGAAATCATGTCCTTTCCGGCTACGGCAGCCATAAAATATTTATTTTAAGTTGTAGTTTAGTTGTTTTTATTTGTGACAGAAAAGTTAAATGCCAAAGGGTTTTTATGTAATTCCAACTCCCTGTGGTATCATTTATTTGTTGTAATTATTTTATGAGCATATACAAACAAAGCTGTGTTATTCTTAAATAGTGAATTTAACATTGCCTTTTCTCACTGCAGTTTTGATGTCGTTGGATATGGATGTATGACATGCATTGGAAACAGTGGCCCATTGCCAGAGCCTGTTGCTGAGGCTATTGAACGGGTATGTGTCATATTTCGCAGGCTATAACGCCATTTGTTTTCTTGATACTTTCAAGGACAAGTCCAGGAATGTCAAAAATGACCTTGCTAGCTGCCGAAGAATTACTGTGACTTCTTTCCACGTTTTGATATCCGTAACAGCTGTAAATTCATCGAGAATTTTTCATCAGTTAGGCCAAATGATTTGTTATCTCGTGATTATTTTCAAAATTGTTGTGACATCATAAAATTTCTAAATCCGACTCCAGAAGAGCCTCAGGTTTCTGCTAGCCAGAGACAACTGTAGACCTTTATAAACTATGGTTTTCTTGCAGATTGTGTCTTTTTCCTTTACGATGATTTTAATTTTTTCAAATCTTCCATTAATTCTTTCAACGCAAGTGAAAACGCTGCCATTTTAAGATTGATTAAGAAATAGAAAAAATTCCACGGAAGATTTACAGCAAATGCGCTAAGTTCCTTCCACGCAATTCAATTCAAAGAAAAATTTTAACCTAATTTTACACCAACCATTTTAATGATTTGAAAGAGTTTAGCCATATGGTGCTTTTTTACCTGAGTTTACCCATGTCAATTGCCCTCAAAGGGGCTCCGTCGCCAAACTGTAAACAATTCTGTAAGCACCGCACTTGTCCATTGTTCTCCATTGATTTCTGCAGTTTGTTTGGTGGCTTCACCCAATACACCAAAAAATGCTCGTTAAGAATCCATTTATATCCAAGCAATCATAAAAGATATGAATGCTTGGTTTTTTCCTCTGTGAAGTACAAAGATTTATCTTCAAAATAATGGTTTCATTTTCACAAAAACAGGTAAACGTCCGTGTGATATTGTCCATCAAAGAACTTCAAAATCACAATTTCGACCGAAATTTGGAGACGGAGCCCCTTGAACTTGATACTCATTCCTATGATAAATCTCTGAATATTGTTCTTTTTCAGGGTGATCTTGTGGCAGTAGGTATCTTATCTGGCAATCGAAATTTCGAAGGACGAATTCATCCATTGACAAGAGCCAACTACTTAGCATCACCATTACTTGTCATTGCTTACGCTTTGGCTGGAAATGTGCTGATTGACTTTGAGAAGGACCCTATCGGTAAGTGGTTCAATTTCTCATTGATTTGATAGTACAGTAAATCCCGCATATAAGAACCTACTTTTGCACAGCCCGGCTGAGATAGGTTCTTATTTTAAAGGTACTAAGACTAATTTCAAGGTACAAAGGTTCTTGTTTGAAGAGTACCGTGTAGGACGTTTTAGAATCGTCAGAAAACAACAGTTTATGAAGGTCTAAAATATGGTGGCAATTAGAAATCTGTCACTCGTTTGGTTTTGGATTTAGAAATTTGATGACATCACTGCCTCAAGCAGGATTTTGGGCTACCAAATAGTAGTAATTCGCAAATGTTCTGAGATTCAAAGCTCTCAATGTCAATGCCAGGAAGGTCCCACAGCTGACTAAGGTGATCTCTACGCTGCAATTCAAAGAGAGGGCAATACAGGAGAAAGTGCTCCTGCATTTTCTTCCTTACCTGTGCCACAAGCACAGGTAGGATCTAGACATTCAAAATTATGCCTGAATTTTTGTTCATTTAAGTTAAGTTTGTTTAATTTGATTTGATTTTTAGGAACATCGAAAGATGGAAATCCAGTTTACTTGAGGGACATTTGGCCAACGAGAGAAGAATTACAGGTATAGCTTGGGTTGTTTGGGATGTTGGGGCTGGAAAGGAGTATTGTTTGGAGGAAATGTGTTGTATCTTTGATATAGGACGTGAGAGATTTTACTATGGGCTTGAGGTAAAAGTCTAAATTTTGTGAGCGGCATTCTGTNTGGGCGTATGTGGAAATCTGCCGCATTATTATCGAAATTGCCATGCTGCTCGAGGCTGCAGATAAAGGAATCAATTTGAGTGGCTGGTTCTGTGGTGGGATTGAGTTCGATTCAACGACACGGCTTAAAAACGATGTTTAAACTGGGCCTTAAGCATTGCAGCTATAGTCAAGAAGATATCACGCAACTCACCTCTCTATCTTTACATTGCGATTTATCAATGAAAGTATCTTTTCACTTTTTGTTTTGTCTTATAGGAAACAGAAAGAAAACATGTAATTTTTCGCGATTTTCAAAGAAGTTTATGCAAAAGTTTCAATTTATCAATGAAAATATCTCCTCACTTTTTGTTTTGTCTCATAGGAAACAGAAAGAAAATATGTAATTCCCGCGATGTTTAAAGAAGTTTATGCAAAAGTAAAAGATGGTAACTCTTCATGGAATTCATTGGAAGCTTCTGATGCTTTGATATACCCTTGGGATGCGAAATCAACATATATTAAATCTCCACCATTTTTCAATAGCATGGTAAGTTGTCTCGATATTTGCCTACCTTTATCTACAGGGTGTTTCAGAAAAAATGCAATCCAACTATTATTTAGAATTGCAAAAAATATAAAGATTGAATTGAATAGATGTTATGTAAAGATCTGCCAAGCAGATTTTGTTTATTTGATTCAGGAGCTGAGTAGTAATTGACACCAGAATTCAGAGGGATTAGCAAACTAACGAAATTGTCTTAACCATTAATTCAAAACAAACACAGCCGCAAAAGTGTCCCTGAAGCCGGTAGAGAAAACTCTTGCGTTGCGCACGCGAAAGGTGGCTTTTAACAGAAGTTATGTGCTTACATCGAAAGAAGAAGGCTAAATCTAAAGATCTGCCTGCAGATTTTGTTTAATTGATTCAGGAGCTGAGTAGCAATTGTTTCATTTAAGCCCTAAATATGTGAGAATTGCAATGACTTCTGCTTGCCTTCTGAATCAAACAAGCAACATCCGTCAGACAGAACTTTAGATTTATCCTTCTTCTTTCGTTATAAAACTCGTNAATTCAGAGGGATTAGCAAACTAACGAAATTGTCTTAACCATTAATTCAAAACAAACACAGCCGCAAAAGTGTCCCTGAAGCCGGTAGAGAAAACTCTTGCGTTGCGCACGCGAAAGGTGGCTTTTAACAGAAGTTATGTGCTTACATCGAAAGAAGAAGGCTAAATCTAAAGATCTGCCTGCAGATTTTGTTTAATTGATTCAGGAGCTGAGTAGCAATTGTTTCATTTAAGCCCTAAATATGTGAGAATTGCAATGACTTCTGCTTGCCTTCTGAATCAAACAAGCAACATCCGTCAGACAGAACTTTAGATTTATCCTTCTTCTTTCGTTATAAAACTCGTGACTTCTCTTAAAGACCACCTTTCACGTGCAAAAGGCGACAGTTTTCCGTGCCTACAAAAAACAGAATAAGATATTTACAGTGTGTTTCACAAAAACGCAACCCAACCTTATTCGAGATTTTTCAGCAAGTAATAATATTTTAACCAATTTGATGCATATCATCTGAAAGCACAATTTATCTTCTTTCCGATGATATGCAGTTTGGATACATTGAAGGAATCATTTATTATTTAATTGGTATTTTAGTAAGTATGGCCAATTTCAAATGCAGCACGCTATAAGAGCAATGTCAAGAAATATTTTGTCGTAAAAAGTCACGAAAACGTTTGTTGGCAAAACATTTCAGGCTTGATATAAGAAACATAAGAACTTGAGGTGAAGTCTTTTCGTAGCAAACATACAAATTTACTCCCATGTGATACAGTTATTGAAATTGATAAAATAAGTTCTATGATATGATATGATATGATATGATATTATATTATATTATATTATATTATATTATATTATATTATATTATTTTACATTATTTCAGACAAAAGATGTTGCATCACTCAAAGGAATAGAAAATGCACGAGTTCTACTAAATCTAGGAGATTCTGTTACAACTGATCACATCTCCCCGGCTGGTAGCATTTCAAGGAACAGTCCTGCTGCAAGATATCTTGGTTCCAAGGGGTAAGTACCTTAAATGTTTTCATATTTACGTACGAACAGATTTGAAGACATTTGAAGACATTTAAGACGATCCCTAAGAGAGCGAAACATTTCTGATGATTCTTCAAGGAAACGTTGGCGTTCAAATCTGCGCTTTCGTTTGGAAAACAGCGTCTGAAAATGGGTTAAAGCCTCTGTAATACAGTAAGTCCTCGCATATAAGAGCCTACAATAATAAGAACCTGGGAGCTGTTTTTCCTAAATGATGCACCTTGAAGGAAAGAACTTGTTTCAGTTTGATGAAAAATGTGTTCTTATTGCAGGAGTAGCAAAGCTGATTTTGGACTGTCCTTATTAATTTCCTTTTTGCCCCAGCTGGCTGTTAAAGTTTTAATCTTCTCCCCTGCTGATTGTAAGCTTAGAGTGTGTTATTCGGTACATGATAGCTTTGCCAAAACAACTAAAAGGGCTGATCATCTTTGGTGAAGATTCTAAAACGGCTTGCGCAAGGCACTCTTCAAATAAGAACGATTGCTCGGATATAAGTGGATTTTTAACGGCCACTTTTTGGTGGCTTGGGTGAAGTCACCAAACAAGCTGCAGAAATCAGTGGATGAACGATGGATAATTGGTGACACGTGCGATTTTTTACGGATTTGTTTATTGTTTGGCGACGGAGCCCCTTTAAGTCGAGGTCTGATGCAAATCTTTTGCATAAAAACTTGTGTGTACTTTTCCATGATTTATTGCAATGTTTAATCTTCCTTCAGGTTAACTCCAAGAGAATTCAACTCATATGGATCACGCAGAGGTAACGATGACGTCATGGCACGTGGTACATTTGCTAACATCCGATTGGTTAATAAATTTCTTGATAAAGCTGGACCGAGGACGAAGCATTGGCCATCTGGAGATATGGTAAGAAATGTGTTTTGATTGTTAATAGAATTTTTTTCCCATTCAATATAAAAGTTTACAACAACAAGGGCAGATTTTGTAATACAATAGCAACAGTTGCGTTTGATTGACACCTCAATTCAAAGCGATTAGCGGATGCAGACAAAGGAAATTCTCTCAACCAGTAATTCAAATCAAACAAAGCCGCAAAAGTTTCCCCAAAACTAGTAGGGCAAACTCTCGCCTTGTGCAAGCGAAAGATGGTTTTTAAGAGAAGTTATGTGCTCATATCGAAAGAAGAAGGGTAAATCTAAAGCTCTGTCGCTTAGATTATATTTATTCGATTCAGGAGCCGAGCAGAAGGCATTGTAATTCTCGCGTCTTTAGGGCTTAAAATGAAACGATTACAAAACAGATCCTAAATCCAATAAACATAATCTAAGCGACAGAGCTTTAGATTTACCCTTCTTCTTTCGCTATAAGCACATAACTTCTCTTAAAAACCATCTTTCGCTTGCACAAGGCGAG
>REGL01001150.1:82142-97991 GCA_004194395.1 Aurelia aurita complex sp. Pacific | reverse complement strand
TAGAAGAAAAAATGTATGCTTATGTGAATTGGCTCTTGAATTATGGGTATATTAGACGTTTATTTTTGTAGAAGAAAGGATTTAATTAGTCGTAGAAATTTGATTTGTTAAATAGCTATTGCTGTTTTGGTGAAAAATATCGCTAGATGCTTGCATAAGAATGTTCTGCTTCGGATGTCCCCCAGGGGTAGACTGATTAAAACTTAAAAGTTCGTAGTTAATATAATATAATACAATTTTATATAATATAATATAATATAATATAATATAATATAATGTAATGTAATGTAATGTAATATAATATAATATAATATAGTATAATATAACATAATATAATATAATATAATATAATGTAATATAATATCATATAATATCATATAATATCATATGATAATATTTTCGACTTAGGCCATTGGCCTGTTATTGGCCTGTACGAAAGTCTCTTCTATTTGATTGGCCCAGGTCTATTTTCTGTCACTCAAAAAAGACAATGAAGAAGAAATTTGAAAAATGAAAATGAAAGATTGAATTTTGAAATATGTCAGAGATAGACCTGTACCTAGTCAACTTATCAACTTAAAATTAAATAATACAACTCCAGGGGCAGCCAGAAGTGTCCCAGGCTGATGCTGTCAAGGACTAAGGAGAGAAAGATAAAATAAAAATGTCCTTTTTCGAGTGAGTTTTGTGAGTAGATATAGACAGCTATAACTAAAGTACAACCAGGTTACTAAAGTTATCGCTATATAGATGGACGTTTGGGCAAAAAAGTTTATTGTTGTTGTTGTTATTGCTGTTGTTGCTGTTGTTGCTGCGATAACTGGGGCTATCTCTTGAGTCTACCCCAGGGGTACAAAACAACTAGTAAGTTCTTCTTTTGTTTTCTAGCACAATGAATGCCTTTGTCAAATTTGTTGGTACAGGGACACAGTCTTTCTTATTGTTTTGCAGTTCACACATGCATGAATATGAATCTAATTGAACACCAATTTTTCAGGAATCTCACGAAGCACCAAACCAAATAGATTTTGATATCTAAGTCAGCCTTTCTGTTGTGCAATAAACTTAAGGAAACGAATCTGAAAGATAAACTCCAGCAAGAAAAATGGGCCAACACCCACGTTTTTCCTGCTCGTGCTCGCCCTGTACAAAATATGAATAAGACTTGAAAATATGATATGAAATTAATATAAGCATAAATAAGAGGAGCATAAATACCCTCCCCTCATTGTTTGCTTCCCCTTCCCCTCATTGTTGCGTGGCTTCCCCTCATTGTTTGCTTCTTTAGGAAACGTTTGGGAACAGTATGGTATGGATGAACAGTATGAGGGCTCTTGGCGGGCTCTGGGGAGAGGGAAATTGTCGGAAGCAGGAACAAAGCAAGAGAGTTCATTAAACACCTTTGCTCGGGCTTCTTTAATCTTTACTCACAAGATATGACAACTCGGCATCTTATCTCATCCATATTTTGTACTGAGAATGACTCAACCCTTTAGCCGTATCTTTTGAGGAATTTTACATTGTAGTATATTATGAGTCCCTAAAAGTTCATAAGTACCGAAAACTCTATTTGAGAAAAAACANTGATATCTAAGTCAGCCTTTCTGTTGTGCAATAAACTTAAGGAAACGAATCTGAAAGATAAACTCCAGCAAGAAAAATGGGCCAACACCCACGTTTTTCCTGCTCGTGCTCGCCCTGTACAAAATATGAATAAGACTTGAAAATATGATATGAAATTAATATAAGCATAAATAAGAGGAGCATAAATACCCTCCCCTCATTGTTTGCTTCCCCTTCCCCTCATTGTTGCGTGGCTTCCCCTCATTGTTTGCTTCTTTAGGAAACGTTTGGGAACAGTATGGTATGGATGAACAGTATGAGGGCTCTTGGCGGGCTCTGGGGAGAGGGAAATTGTCGGAAGCAGGAACAAAGCAAGAGAGTTCATTAAACACCTTTGCTCGGGCTTCTTTAATCTTTACTCACAAGATATGACAACTCGGCATCTTATCTCATCCATATTTTGTACTGAGAATGACTCAACCCTTTAGCCGTATCTTTTGAGGAATTTTACATTGTAGTATATTATGAGTACCTAAAAGTTCATAAGTACCGAAAACTCTATTTGAGAAAAAACATGCTATATCAGTGAGAAGAGACTGTCTTTTCTCGAAATTAGCAATGTTTGCAATCATCCAATTCAATGAAAGAAGCAGAAACTGGGACCGAGGGACTGGAACTGAGGTGTTTTGAACCGTGATAAAAACTGTAGCGATACCGTGTAAAAACCACTGGTAAAAACATAATCGTCTCAAATATTTGTATACTCTTGAACAGGTTTTCAATGGCAACACAGACAACAATGGAATCAAGTTCAACTGGATTTCAAATCATGTTACGACAAGATATGTTCGCTTCAGAGCAGCACAAATAAATAGAGCGAATGATGGATCTGTTTGCGTAAGATTGGAATTTTATGGCTGTCAGGCAGGGACAGGTTGGTAGTGCTTTATATCTCGTTCACACTTGAAAATTAAACCACAGGGACGTAGGAAGCATCTCCAACTTGAGGGGCACGACACTTCAAGGGGACTTTTTCATTAAGCTAAAGGGGCACTTCCTGGAAATAGAATGGACGCTTTTATGTTTATTGCAAAAATCTTTTGGGGGAGGGGGCACGTGCCCCCAGTGCCCCTCGGTTCCTACGTCTTTGTTAAACCAGCTTAACAAGGATACCGATTGTTGCATTCCAATTGGACAATCGAACGTATCAAATGCAGTTGATTGGTTGTGTTTAACCTGGTTTATATAAAGCTAGTTTTATGCGACAGTGTGAATGGAGTATTCGATAATCTTGGTGCAGCCTCGGCGGGTGTGCTTGACACAATTTTAGTTCTGAGGTCCGGGGTGCGGGGGCCAGAAACGTCCGGGGGTGTGCTATTGGGATACGGAGATTCTTTTCCTTGTGTTGGAGCAATTTTTCAATTAATTATCCTACCTGTGGAAGTTTATACCCTTTCGGGGGCACCATTTGAAAAATGGATACCCTGTTCGGGAGAAAAATACCGTAAGAGCTCTATTAAGCCCCCGGGGGGCTTATTTAATTTGGACTCGTTTTAGTCCGGGGTGATCTATTTCATGTCTTTTCTTAGAAAGTAGTAATTCGACAGCTTGTTCAGGAATAAATGACATCCTCCAATCATGGGCCCACTTGCTTATCAATTCAAGATCATGGTTCATGTCCTCGGCAGCTGCATTTGGTTCTTGAACAACTGTAAACAAGGATGTATCAAGAAAAAACAATGGTCCTAGTATAGAACCCTGAGGCACTCCTGCTAAAATATCTCCCCACTTCGAACACTGCCCGTTTAAAGCGGTTTGCTGTTTTCGATCC
Source organism: Aurelia aurita complex sp. Pacific (assembly GCA_004194395.1). NCBI lineage: Eukaryota > Metazoa > Cnidaria > Scyphozoa > Semaeostomeae > Ulmaridae > Aurelia > Aurelia aurita complex sp. Pacific. The sequence goes on along the minus strand of REGL01001150.1, from coordinate 94,597 downwards.
TGAAGAAAACTTTGGACAACAGAGAGAAGTTGTCCAGAGACGCCACATCGTTTTAGTTTATAGATAAGACCATCATGCCACACCCTGTCAAAAGCTTTAGAAATATCAAGATGCCAACGAACATCAAGAGAAGGGTTGCAGTCAAATGCTTTGAAGATTGTATGCGTTATGGAAATTAATTGGTCGAGCTTACTTTTAAATTAATCTTGACCTTTTTATCCTTGAATTTCCATCATAAAAAAAGTTTTCGTCGATTTATTTTCTTGTCGAATTTGTCGCCTGTCGCCTGCCATTCCACTGTGAAGGAGCATAGAGGTCTGGCACCAAGGCGCGAAGCGCGAAAGCAGACAGTTGCTTACCCCATCCATTAGATTTGTCTTCACAAAAATTTGCCAAGTGAAAGGTAATGATGTTACAAATGTTCAAATTTAGACTAAGAGTAAGTATGAAGAATAATTCTTGATATTCTGAAAGAAGAAATGGTGCTTTTAGTAAACTGCAAAGTGAAAGAAAGAAATCATGATCGCTCTTCTTGTCCTCAGGCCGTGCCTAGACGTCTATCTTGGCCTAGAGGGAATCAGCGATTATTTTCCGGGCGATTTAGAACTGTTCATGAAACACTTCACACCAAATCCATCAACTGCGAAGCAAACTTATATCTTATAAACATATCCCATTTTCCATTCAATCTTTTCACATATCCTGCAAGGAAGGAAAGCAAGATATGCAAGGAAGGAATGCAGAGATGCCGATGAAAACCACACAAATCAACGTTTGAAAGTCCCTGATAAAAAGTAAAGGAATTTTCAACAAAAAGGCAGCGAGCGGTTTGCACATGAATTTGATTCCTTGCAACAACTCATGCTATATATTTATAGAAAATAGAAAGAAGAAATGGTGCTTATTGCAAACTGCAAAGAAGCAAATGAAAGCAAGGTCTCATCCTGTTGGCTCTGTCTGCACTCATAATGCAGCCTCTGGCCTTATACCCATGGATAATATTAATTAAAGGGGCCCATTAGCCATGTACGAAGAACGCTGGTAAATGACAAAGTTTAAAACAGCTTGGGACCGTGCTAGCAAAATATTTTCGTAACTGAAGTTGTGTGACAGTATTCTTAGCTGGTTCTCGGAATGCGTTCTTGGTTCGTGGTTCGTGGTTCCTTTATTACTGTGTTATGTCTCGTTCAATTCCTACCCTGACCATCCCCCCGGGCAGCCCGGGGGTCAATAACAGTTCCTTGCTCAAATGCCCAGGGGCCCGGCGGGGTCACTTCTATATACATTTGTATATCATGTGAGTTCCCGAAATCTCTGAGAAAGGGTGTCCTAGAACTAAACATTCTAGGACATAGATTCCTAAAAATAGGGTAGTTTTTCATGGGAAAGTCAGAGAATTCCAAAATAAGGGTATTATTCCATGATACTAAATATCAAACTTTTCTGTAGCCTAATGTTTCTTAGACAAATCATGATCCACAACAAATGTATTCTATTATCTGTTACATTTGAGATTATTAATTGCTTCAGTGTGACATAAAATGCAATGTAGGGGTAATCTTTTGAATGCAGTGATTTTACAGTTGTATGTTGATACAGAAAGCACACAGTGAAAATTTTGCCCAAAAAAGTTAAATTAGAATAGGTCTCTGACAACATGTTATTCAAAAGAGGATCCCATTTTCAGAGATTTAGGTGCAGTACTATTTGTTGATTCTTGGACTTGAGTCACTTTATTTCAACTCTTCTTCTTCAACTTGATTTGTGAGTGAGTCACTGCTTTCTAATTTCATCCATCAATACCAAACTGGATCATTTGTCTCTACTTTTGTTTGTTGAAAAACGTTAAATCCAAAATTGAAATTTTTTAGAAAGATTTGCTGTTTCTAAACCAGTAAGTATACCATAACAGTGTGGATATGGCAAATATCCAGTCCAGAAGATCTTGTTTGGTGAATGCTAAGGATTGTGCTGCCCAACCATCATCCACACATCACATAATTCAGGCACGATTCTTGCCAAATAAAATGTATTCATATTGACGCACAATACCACTCCAGCTCACTGTTTGTTTGGCACAAAGCTTCCAATTTTTCCTCTAGGCCGACTCTGATCTCCACTGCTCCGCTGCTTTTCTAGTTTCATAGCTCCAAGACACTCAAAGAAGGACCTTAGGCCCTAACATAACTTATTCTGTGTGTGTGTGAGTAGTGAGTGGGAAAACAATGGAATCAATTTATCAATATTCGGACGAGGTTACCCAATCAAAGTGAGGCCAGCATTTTAGCGGGAAAATACAGGAGTTCAGGAATCAAGATGGTGATGTGAGAGCTGAATGAAACTTATCTCATTGTGACGAGGGGACCTTTTTCTAACTCTACACGGTAAGGAAGGCATGGGTTTGCACACTTTTGAGATGGCATACTCTGCAGACGAGTAATAGTAGCAGTGGCTAATGAGACCTGTGCATGTAACAGGGTACAGTCTCCTTCTTTCCTCCTCAAGAAAGTCACGACCTTGCTATCAAGATATTGTCAAACATTGAGAATTTGCTGGTATGGCACCTGGAAGGAATTTCAGCCATTTGTCGATAACACCAAGAAAAATTAGAAGGAGAATTATGCTATGTTTTCAAGCTATGAACAGTGTTTAATTTTTCAGTTTATGGCTCTTGTCTTAGGTACTGCATTTTATAGTGTCACAGCCAAATATTTGGTGCTTCCTAATTTCTTTTCCTGTTTGAACACATATATAAGTTGATAGAACAATCCAAGCCCAGAGAGGAACAGGTAGAAATGTAACATTTGTCTTGTTCCAGTTTCATGTTTTGAAATTTTAATCATTCTCTTGAAATTAGTTGCTTGTGTATTTGTGAAAAAAAAAACAGTTTTGATTAAGATAAAATTTGATTAGTTTAAATCTGTTCTTTAACTGTTGCCAACAAAATAGTCAGCGAGTTTGAAAATATAGGGTCCAGGTAGAACTTGCCCTTTCTGTCTGTCAACATGAGCATACAATTAAGGGCGGACTTTCTGTTCATTGTCAGTGAAAAGGGTCATTTATTTTATAAAAGTCAGAGAAAAGGGTCAATATTTGCCAGGTAAAGTCAGAGATAAGGGGTATGTTTAAAGTTTTGGGAACTCACATGATATACATATGCATATAGAAGTGACCCCGCCGGGCCCAGGGGCCGGGGAAAATTGATGATCAAATGCCCGGGGGCTGGGCACTGAAAAAATGCTACATTCTCAGTTACTGTATAAGCAAAAGCTCTTGTTCTTGCGAAATGCTACTCAAATGCCCGGGGGCCGGGGAAAAATGTATGGTCAAATGCCCGGGGGCCGGGAAAATTGTTTGTGCAAATACCCGGGGGTGTCCCAAGGGGGATGGTCAGGGTAGGAATTGAACGAGACATTATAGCACCTCACCCCTACATATACTCGTATTACTTCATACAGAAAAAAAGATGGGAGCAATGAGCTTCTTCAAAGCCACGGCAATTCTGATACTTTTCATGTTTGATATTTCTATTTTTACAGGGGAGGGTAGCCTTTCAGCACAAAAGAACTATTTTTTCAATGGGGTCCTCGCATCCGTTGTTGAACCTTCATTCTTTGCCCTAAGGAAAACATGTTCCAGTGGATTAATGCTTGCACAGCAGCACTGAATCAACTCTAACATTTGCCCCAAGAAAGCAAAATCGGGGGAGGGGGTCTACGAAAATGTGGGGAGGTGCCGCTGGAAAATCTGAAAAGGCACCCTGTCCCAGAGTAAAATTCCCGAAAATGATACCCTGTCCCGGAGTAAAGTTCTAAAAACAATAACCAGGTCTTGAGTTTCTTCATACAAATTTGTAAGCTGAGCGGGAAATTTGATAGAAATCACTCAGAAAACGTGGAAATGTTGCCATCCAAACGATTTATATTACACTCACGGAGTGAAAATCGCTTACGGCGATGTTATGGAGTCAATTGTAGAAAATATGGACCTTGTCATGGAGTCAACTATACAAAAGTGATACCCTGTCCCAGAGTAGGAATCCTGAAAATGATACCCTTTTCAGCGGCACATCCCTGTACGGAAAAACATATAAGTACCCCCCCCCCCGAGAGTAAAGTTTCAAACCAGACATTCATTTACCCCATAAAATTATTGATGGAGGCCTAACATCAACAGTCCAGTGGAGTCAAAAAGCAGTTGGAACACCTGTATCTGCAATCATCAAATGTTTCATGCATCGTTTCTTCCAGAACTTTCATTTATCACATGACTAACTGAATACCATTAACTTCAATTTTTGAATTGGCAAATAAAAAAAAACAGGTGATTTCAAGATGAACTGCAAATTTGCACAGTAATCAACTCAAATGGTTAACTTGCATGGATCAGTGCCAAAACAGTTTCAGGTAAATTGGGTCATCAGCTGCGTCACATCGTTTCTTCTAGGATTTTCGTTGATCACATGACATCAAGAATATTTAGTGCAAATGGTTTGTTTGCCTGGTGCTGTGCCAAAAAAATTCTCAGTAAATGCGGTGATGTAATGGTGCGGAGGCGCAGCAACAATACAGCAGTTGGCAACTGATTGCATTCTTGGCATTCTTAACTGGTTTGCGGAATGCATTCTTGGTTCATGAGTGTGTGAGAGAGAGAGAGAGAGAGATATGCTATATGTACTCGTTTTACTTCGAACATAGAAAGGGGGCCAAAATATTATTTATCATATTAAAATTCTTTTTATTGTATTTAACCAACTTGTATTCATACCTTACTACTAGAAATGAATATTTACATTGCTGGTTTAGGTTCTGTTAATTTTTTTAAGCACCCTGTAATGCTTATCTTTCTTTAGGGCATATGAAAACGTATATGTAGTTAGTTTTAATGATGAATGTTTTTATAGAGTACTATCACCATTGTCACTCAATTTGGATTTAATTTGTATATTAAATGGGCATTCATCTCTAAACAGGTTAAAAAACTGCCAGAAAGATGTTAAAATTTAGAATGTATTAAGATTTAAAGATCTGTTTTCATTTAGATTTCAGAGATGGGAAATACCTATATCCTGTTGGGATTGGAACTAAGCAGATTCAAGATGGAAGCTTTTCTGCATCAAATCAGCAAAGTGGAAAGGATGCCAAATTTGCAAGACTCAATGATGCAAAGAGTTGGTGTGCATCATCAGCATCAAATCAATGGCTTCAAGTTGATCTTGGCAATGTTTATACAATTACAGCAATTACCACACAAGGATCAGGAGACAAAAATTCCCCTGAATTTGTCACAAGTTATGCAGTTGCATACTCAACAAGTTCACCTTCAAGTTTGGGTAACCTAGAAGACTTCCCAGGCAGGGCAGTGGTAAGATTATTTTCAAGAACTTGAACAGATAGGTTTTCTTCTACAGTATTTAAGAGATTATTTAGGGGCCACATAAAGCTATTATTTTAACACAAAATTTTCATTGGACACTTTCAAATGCCTCCAACTCCCCCTTAAAATATTTCTTTGATAATTGATCTTATTTTGTAGGCTGGCTGCCTTTTATTTACTGACTGCTTTGAGGTTTTCTTTTAAGAACCGTCAGGCTACGAATTTCAAAAAATTATAGACCTCTCTAAAACAGCCAAAAGAAAGGTTTTGTATTTGTAATCCAGATACCTTTCACATACCTTTTAAGAAGCATGGACTTTGTTTATAATGTTTTACTTTGAGACCCAAGAATTAAGGAGAACAGATAGGCTTAGCTAGAAACAGTATTTTCTTATATTCAAGGAAACATTTTTTTGCAGTCACAATTAATTTAGGGGGGATGTGTCTATAATGACGCTTTGCGGTTATTTTCAGGTATTCAAAGCAACTCCTGATACAAGTCAAGAACCAATAATGAATGTTATGCCAAATACAATAAATGCAAGATATTTAAGAATAATGCCATGGAGCAAGGGTAGTAAATCTACAATGTATTGCATGAGAATTGAGATCTATGGATATCGTTCAGGTAAGAATCTCCTGGTTAATACATCTCTTTGTTTCCTTGTGCCATGCTTTTCTCCCCCTGTATTTGTTTTCAGAAGGGAGACAGTAAAACAAAGGGATGTATTATGTATTCACAGCATAGACCCATAAATAAATGGTAGGTAAGGCAAGCTCGTTGTGAAATTTTACCATGCATATTGTATGGTGGCTCATGCTAACAAAGGGATGGGCTCAGGAAATCAGAGTTATCCTGACAGGTAATATCTATTTAACTGTAGGAAAATTGAAGAGCTGATTCATGGTAGCATGTAGAAAGTTATAAAAGACAGTTCAGAAATATGGCATTGCCATTAGGCTTAGTTGAATGTGACCGTTATAAAGTCTAGGTTTGCAAAGAACATTATGTTTGTATAATTTTTTCCATCTTTTTCATCCATTTTATCATTCTTAATGCAGAAGAAACTGGCATGTAAACTGCTGAAATTCAAGTCAATATATTGTTTGCAGAAAATATTTTGAAAGAATTTAAATGCCATAACCATATCCTTGGAAGTTTTACCAACGTTTGACAAAGTACTGTTCCCTGAATATCAAAGCAATAATACTGAAATTTTTGTTTTTTGATTGCCAATATGTTCCATTTGATTCAATAATCTACTCAGCTTTAATCACTCTGTCGTTCCTGTGAATATGGGATATTTTCTGCAGAAAGGCCCCCTGAATTAATTTTTCATATGTTATTGCTTTGATATCTAGGGAACAGGTCGTTTCAAATGGCCCTGGCAATGATCAATGTTTCAAAGCTGAACTGAGCCACTTGAACACACTCATGTCATGCACAATATGATAACACAAAATTAAAATGCATTTCCTCTTAATTTTCTTATATCCAACAGATTGCTTTGAAGACATAAGCTCAAGACTTGGCTATACGATAACGTCATCAACTCTCAAATCAGGAACAGTGAGGAATGCATACAGCAACTCAAAAGATAGTTGGTGTGCTAATGTCAATGACCAGAGTCAATTTATAAAAATATCATTTGGCAATGCAATGAAAGTCAGTGGCATAGCAATACAAGGAAATGCACAAGGAAGTGATTGGGTGAAGACCTTCAAAGTGAAATATAAAGCACCTTGTGGAGTTGAAACTGAGATCACCACTGTGAGTTTATATCTAATCTTTTAAAATGTTAAGTCAGCATACAGCTGTTTTTTAATCTCCACGTTTTCATTCTATTTGAGGCTAATCTGTAGTTGTGTAAGGTCAAGGCACACTCCGGATTATTTCAAAGAATTGATGTTATCGGGGATGTCAGTTTTCAAACTAAGATACTGCAGAAATTAAGCAGAAGTTAAGGATAGTTCTCAACTTTCTTTTCTGTAAAGCATATGAACCAAAACAAATATCGACTCACAGTATTAGCTATTTGAAAGTAGATAAAGGAAGTGTGAGCGAAATAACCTTTGAGGGGGTTCATGGGCATGTGCCAGGGACTTTTTGAAATTTTTTCTTTTGATTGTTGGAGAATGCATATCTTTAAAAGAAATAAAAGCTTGAGAAGAATATCTTGTGCCATGTAAAATATATATGCTCCAGAAATCATACTGACATTTTCAATTTTTGAATGCTCCATGTTTAGATAATGGCTGTTTATTTCTTAACAGAGTGCAATTTCAAGATACTAAATCCTCAAACATGGTTCAAGATCTTAGCAATTCAACGAAGCATTGAAAACTCACTGTGGGGCTAAACTTTGCTATTGTTCTAAACGTTTGTTATGTCGAATTAAATGATGAGTAGAATCTGGAGATACACACTGGAAAGATAAAGATTCAAGAGCATGGTCATGCTTTCCTGAAACTAAACTCAAATTAAAACTGTCAAATCTTATTTCGATGGCTCTCCTTGAAGCATAGGGCAGTACATTGAGATGTGGTTTGATCATTAGTTTGCTTAAAGAAATAAAATTAGTTGCTAAAATCAATTCAAACATCCCACAATTCTTAAATTTGCTTTTTACCGCGCAGAAGAGATAGAACATAATACAAAAGACCTTCAAATTTTTAGGTATTTGATGGTAGCATTGATAGCAGCACTGTAACTATACATTGGTTCACTTCAATTATCAAGACGGAATATCTTATAATATCACCACAGACATGGAATAATAATATTTGCTTGAGATTCCAGATTATTGGCTGTGAAGGTATGTTATGACATATTTTTGGTAACAAAGACTTTTTATTTGGCAGATTTATTGATAGATGATTAAACCTTCCTTCCTTAGGCTTGAAACTTTTGACTTGTAAGCTGCAGACAAGACATTGAGGTTAGAGTTAGTTGATAAAGATAATCATTTAACTCAAAGAGCTGTAATTCTAAACCTACCCAATCTTTTTTAAGGATTTCAACTTAATGGATACTGTTTGGCTACAGTAACAATAGCAGATGAAGATGTTTTCTTTGTCCTATTCATAAGTTACTCCACTAAGCTCTGTTAATTCACCTTACACGATCTTATCTTAATCTTTTTAGTACCAATGTGTTTTTTCTTGCTTCCCATAGTCTTGCATTCATTAGTCAATCAGTAGATGGTACTTGGTGCCTTTTAGTATTCATCGACAACAACAAGAAGCTTTTCTTAACTTTATCAAGCTCTCTGCTCGTTTAAGCATAAGAATGACTTTAATAGTTGAAATTTATTTTGTATGATTGACAGAGTTTTATATTCGTTTGCAGAAAATGTTGCACTTTTTAATTCTTTTATATCATATACAGGCCTTCTGTACATTAACATGATTTTCCTGCCTAAGAATTCTTAGGAAATCTTAAGAATGTTTTGAACTTTTTAAGAATTATTGTTTAAGAAATGTGCAGTCTTTCATATGGCACAAGAACTATTATCATAATGTAAAGAATTCTTGGAAATTCTTGTTATGTTAATGTAGGAAAGGCCTGTACTGTACCTTGTTAATGGTTGTCTGATATCCTTAACATTGCGTTAAAGCCTACGTAAAGAGGATTCCACTTGGCATGGCAAATGGCTACATTCCTAAAAGTCGACTTGCAGCTTTCAGTAGTGATGATGTAAACTCTGGACCAGAACAAGCAAGGCTTGGTGTAAATACTCGCTGGTCAGGGGGCAATCCTGGATCACTTTTTCCAAATGATTATCATCAAGTTGATTTTGGCAGAGTGGTCATGCTAACTGGTATAGCAACACAAGGAGACCCAGGTAGTGCTACTGACTTTGTCAAGAAATTCTACTTGAAAGTTGGTAATAGTTCAAGCTCATTTACGGATGTCAAAGGCTGCAATGCAAATAGAAAGGTATGTTCAAGAAAACCGCTACTGGGTTTACCAAAATAAACCATGCAATTTTGGCAGTCCACCATATATCGTACATTGGACCGACTTTCAAGATCTATGACTTAATCTTGAGCAAAAAGCATGAATTAGATTCTGGATGTTTTTGCAAATTTTGTTGTTGTCAGGTTTTCGAGCTCTTAGCGAGTTTCATGAAATTTTCGTTCTCAAAACACTGAAAACGATCAAGAAACTTCGATCAAACTTTCTAGAGACTCGACATGAATGGACAAAGAGAAAAAATTTTCGTTATTGATTGGAATTCAGAAATCGATCAATTGTAATCTGCTGCACGAGCACTGGCTATATCTTGGGAGAAATTACTTTATTACTGAAATTACTTGAAATTACTTTCAGTGAAACAAAGAAATATTGTTCCTTTTGGAATTTAATTGAATTCATACTTATGCAGGTTATGTTCCTGTGTGAAGGAGTTTAAAAGGACAAATAGGGAAGCGTCATGAGGCCAAGAAAGATTGGAGTTTTGTTGAAATTATGATTATTGGAACAGCTTGGCAAGCATAGGAATCAATGTCGTCCATGGCTGAATGGCTCATCGCCCATGGCCGAAACCTCGAAAACCGCATTTTCACGGGCAAATCAGACGGCGAATAAGCGAAAAAGGCAAAAGAAACCCGTGAAGATTTTTCTAAATTTTACCTTCCTTCATAAAACGTAACCAGGACAAAAACTGCTGGAAATTTCCCGAATTTTTTTTGAAGAAATCTACTCTCCATATGTTTGTGTATACCAGTTTGGATGCCGGTTAAAAAATCTCCAGATTTGACGAAGTTATGGTCTCTCCAATTCACACACCAACCGATAAGGTATCGAACATTGAAGAATAGAAAGTCTGGCCGAAAGACAAAAGTAATAACAATAGTGATTGTTGTAAGAACGACCCAAGAACGCCAAACTCTGCGTTGTCAATTGTTCTTGCTATTGTCTCTCAGCTTTCTTTTATTCAAGATTCATTCGCCCTATGGTTTCTATGTGAATTGAAAAAATCTACAAATGCTTGTTTACGAATTCCAAATCATATGACAATACTCTAGGGAAGTTACTGTATTATACTATTTTTTGTATTCATCTCACGAATTTTCTTGTTGCAAAATAAGTTACAAAATTCAAAAGAGGTTTTATCAAGAGGTTTTATCACATGGCTCGAAGTGGCGTAAACGGGCCTCGACAAGCCTTCGCCGATTTTGTCTATTGGAGAGGCAATTACTCCGCCAAAGCTGGAGATATTTTAAACAGGCATCCAAACTTGTACTCCCAAACATCTGGAAAGTAGATTGCTTTAAAAAAATTCGGGAAATTTCAAGCTGTTTTTGTCCTGGTTTCGTTATATGAAGGTAGGTAAAATTTAGAAGAATCTTCACGGGTTTCTTTTGTCATCATCGCATCTTTGCCGTCTGATTGGTTATTGAAAATGAGGCTTAGGAGGTTTCGGCGATGAGCCACGAGCAAAAATCGGCGGAAACATTTGATTCCTATGCTGGCTTGGTGTGATATTTTATTGCAACTGCTACATAGTTTCGCAAGATGCCAGTCGTCAAACTAATGCTCGTGCATCAGCAATTTCTAAGTCCTCAAATCACCACGAACTTTTTTTATCTATGTCCATTCATGTCGAGTCTTTAAAAAGTTTGATCGACGTTTTTTGGTTGTTTTCAGTGTTTTCGAAAAGAAATTCGCTTTTAGCTCTGAAACCTGAAAACAAAAAAATTGCAAAAATCCTAGAATCTGACTAAGGCTTTTGCTAAAGATTAATTCATAAATCTTCAAAATCGGTCCAGTGTACTATTCATCGTCGACTGCCAAAAGTGCATAGCTTATTTTGGCGCACCCGTACGTCTCTCAATTTTAGCTTTGCATATAATGTTTGCTTCTGATCACAATTTTTCATTATGTTAAAGGAATTGTTTATTTCAAGAAATATGCATGTATGCGGAGTTAGATCTGTCCGCAGAGCAATAAGTACGACTTTGTCACTGAGAATGTTGCATGATTCTGTAGCTTAGGTGTTGCGGCTGTGACGCTTTTCCACCTTTTTTCACCAGTTTAATTGCTTACATTTTTAAAAGTCATTATGTAATTTTTGTATGTGGTTAACATATTTAACCTTTACCACAGCAACTCTATATTGCCTGCATTTAGCTTTCCGCCTTCTAGATTCTCCTATCCAAGGTAAATTCAAAATGAATACCCCTCTGTATTAACTTCCTTCCTCCTTTTTTATCACACGCAATAGTTTACCAAAGTTTTTGATTTTCACATTTCACCATGACACACTCGACGGTAATGTTTACGTTCTCGAAGGTCACCTTGACCGTCTTTTCAAATTGATCCTTCATCCTTGAAAATGAGAAGTAAGATACTTGAAGAACTTGCTCGAAAGACTTATGGCATAAAGAAATTTAGAATTAATCCTCCTCTCTAATAAACCTCCGCTCTTCAAGCCCGCCTCTATTGCCTCCAAAATGAAATGAGCCAGTTGTCTAACGGAGTTTTATTTAATAAAATTGCAATGTTCTATTTTGTGTTGTAGGAATTTGATGGAAACACAAACAATAATGGTATCAAGTATAATTACTTTCCTGATCCTATTGTTACTCGATATGTAAGATTTCATGCGACCCAACTCCAGAAATCAGATGGTACCGAAAAAGTGCGGTTAAGACTTGAATATTATGGTATGGAACTTCATGGCCAACAAGGTATTTCCGTAGATTGTTTTGAAGTACATTGTTATTTAGAAAATGAATCGTAACATGATATAGGGGACATGCATGTATGATCTCCACAAAATGACAGCTATTTCAACTGCCAACACTCTCTTGTCCATCACAATCCGAATCTTCTTTATTCCCAATGAGGATGTCTTTTTTCAAACATTTTCACATTTTTGGAAAAAGAGGAATTGAAGTACAAAAGTGTGTTATGGACAAAGGTTTTTACACTTTGGTCTCTCTTGCACGTACAGTTTTTACTAACATGGCTCGCTTGACTTTGCTTTGAGAATTGCAAACCTTCTAGGTTTCTCCCAAGTAAGACAATGAGTAAGTATCAATTTGCCATCAAAATTAGAATTTACAATGGC
>REGL01001150.1:37143-66049 GCA_004194395.1 Aurelia aurita complex sp. Pacific | reverse complement strand
TGTTGAAGAGCAAAAGAATTAGATATGAAAAAATATGAAATTGGACTCCGTTCTTCATCAAATTGTGTAATAAACCTAACTTTTTGAATTGTATTTTATACATATTTTTTTTCTACCGGGTGTCTCAATAAAAAGTATCCCCTTTTTGACTGCACAAGGGAACAAAACGATAACATTTCGGGATTGTTTGAGTTCATAGCTACATTTGTTGACCTTCAACTTAAATACACATGCCTTGCATTTTGAATTCTTCCGCCAAATACCAGAGATATGAGTTTACAAGTTCAAAATTTGGAGTGCACCTGAAACCAGAGGTTTTAAGAAAGGGCCTAGCCATGATTTGACATCACATACATTTTTCAAGAAAAATGTCGACTTTGATCTTTAATTTTTTACTTTTGAAAAGAATCAAACTTTGAATTGTTTCATTCGTTCCTGGAATGATTTTTCTTTTGAGGAATCGATCCTTGCATTGCATTCCATCATCCCAAATTTTTTGCATCAAAGACGAGGAAAATGAGCACATGCACGCTTATTTTGCACAACTTTATTATTCTTACCACATTTTTATTATATTCATTTAATCAAAGTCATGCCCATGCGTCTCTTATTCTCTCCGAAATAAAGAAGCTGAAAATTAAAGTTAACAGGTGCTTTTGAAAATGTCCATTATGCAAATCATGGCTAGGCCCTTTTCAAAACCTATGGTTTTGGATGCACTGTAAATTTTGACTTAGCGAACTTGTATCTCCGGTGTTTGGTGTATGATTTTTAAATGCGAGGTATGTACATCTAAGTTGAAGATTGATAACTTTAGCTGTGAGCTCGGTGAGTAATGATTTCTTATCGTTTTGTTCCTATTTCCACTCAAAAGGGGGTACTTTTTTCTGAGACACCCGGTATAGCAACAAAATGTAATCATAAATAAAATGAAATACTATTTATACGTGTTTACATATTTACAGAAGACACAAGGTCATGTGGTTCCCACCATGGATGACACTTAGAATTCAACGGTAAATTTCATTAGAAAAACAAACGAAAACAGGAACGAAACAACACCAATGGCGGGATGTCTCCAAGCTGACCAAAGAGATCTCTACCAGGGTTATCAAAAGAGAGCAGTGTAAAAGTGGAAATGTTCATTATCCCCATTTCCAATACAGCACATACACAGGGGACTTAAGTAGTCAAAGTCATGCCTAAATCGTTGCTCATTTAGAGAACTAAATCCAACTGTTAGATTTCTTACACCTGTAGCATTATGCAAATTGTAAACAGATTTACACAGAGGACATATTTGAACAAGCAATTTGCGTTTGAACTTCCCAATCGAAACAGAATTTCTGGTATTTTAATCTAGCAGGTTCCATTCAAAGAGAGTACTTTGGAAGTACGCGTTGGAAAAATGAACTGTCCTGCTTACAGGTTGCGCGTATGAACGACTTGAGCTTAAACGATATGGCACTTCTCGCTCTGAACATAGTAAATGCTATGAAGGGATTACATTGAACATTAAGCCAGGGACATACTTTTACGTAGGTTGAAAAAATGACACAGTCGTCGATACCATCTTCTTTGGAAAAGATTTTCCCAACCAAGTTCTTGGAGAATTCTTTGCCCACTTGTACCTTTCCATGCTCCTGATACCGCTAACGTAGCAGAGTATTGCACGTGCTCTAGATTTTCAGTGAAGCTTTGCCTCATTTCAGGATCGTACTTATGATACAAAATTTCAACATAGTCAAGATGAGGTCTAACATGAAGCTTATAAACTTGATTGAGTACTTCCCTATTGACGTACCTGAAAAGGTATTTAATGACACCAACACCTCTCCGAGCTTTAGCAATGGCTTCGTTGATATGGCTCTGGAAGCTTAATTTATCATAGCTTTGATAAATAGCTTTAGTTCAAGTTTTTCTAGTTAACATAGCTTTTTGCAGTGGGCTTTGAAAGTAGCCTGCGTGCAAACTGACTCTCCTGAATTCTTCTCAAATATGTTTCTCTTGCTGGAGGAGAAACCTTTCTGAAAGTGACCCGTAGAGTCTGCACGCAGGCTATTTTGAAAGAGGCCAAGAATTTTCACACAAACCAAGTTGTTGAGGATATATTTATGGCTGTTTGATTTGTCAAAACTGAAGCTTCGCCTTTCTTCGCCAGGTATTTGTTGGGAATGTTGGAGCCAACAATGATCCTGTGCTAAGTTTTCTTGAAATTCCTGTGAAAGCCCAAGTCATTCGTGTCGTCCCAACTGCAAAGGGAACTAGTGCAAGATACTTGTGCATGAGAGTCGAACTTTATGGCCATCATTCAGGTATCCAAACATCAGTGTTTTCATATAGATGTACGTGTAATATCATTTAGCCTTTATTCTGTGAAAAAAGTTGAATTGAATTGATGAAAGCAAGATTGATCACTGGGAAGCTATGACGTAATGCCATAAGTTAGAAATTGAAAACAACCTTCGGAACAAAAGGATTCCAATTTTTCGCTTATGGCATTACGTCGTAGCTTCACAATCGCAGAGGAGGCTTCAGAGAAGGGCCTCTTTTTTTGGTTCTATTCATAACAAATTAAAACTAAATAACCTAAATACATTACTACTGTACCGCTCTTGGACACAAGAAGACACAAGGTCATCTGGCCTTCACCAAGAACGGTACTTAACAATTTGCAAATACAACTTCAAGATATATGAAAAAAAATACATAATTATTATTGATTTTAACCATTTTCATATTGAAAATATATGGTAGCCATTGCCAGAATAGGATCACGTTTGTGTTCATTATCCATTAAAACAGTCCCTCAGGTATTGCTGTTTCTCAGTGTTTGATCTTTGTTGTGCTTTTTCTAAGATAGACAGTATTCTTCTACCACTTTTTACCATCTTGGTTTTACAATGCAATTCAAGAGGCAAAACAAAACAAGAAAGCAACACACAAATAGTCGAAAGAAAGGAAGGAGACTGGTAGTTCCACACCGAACCATGCAATGGGTCTAACCCTTTTATGTCATAGATTTCTATCATTTTTGTATCATTACATAGCCACTGGACGGTACAATGACGAGGGAAGTCAAGCACTGTGGGAAAATTTGGATGGTTTGGTGCTGAACTGTTCTGGGAGATAGGAAGGAGAGCTGCTAGATCATTGTGTTATTTCAATTGATTTTATATTGATCCACAGATACTAACGTGCCCCCCAAGGAAAAGGACGAAAAAACCTCACCCCCTCGCCCAGGCAGCACTCCAGCACCCACGGTCAATTCAACCTGTTTGTTTTTTCAATGTATTCAATTGTTGCTTCAATAATTATCCTGTTGTCAATCATATTCATATTAGAACTGCTGTAAAGAAGCAAGTTGCACAAGGTTTTTGAATCCAGGTTTGTGATATCAATACCCGACACTTCTGTGACAGTGCCAAAGAGATCCACTAGCATTTGATTAAAATGGGGGCAGTGCAGGAGATAATGCTCGTTGTCCTCGTTAGCTGCACCACAATTACATATAGGCCTAAGACACTCAAAATTATGATGAAATTTGTGTGCATTTAGATCGCTGAATTGTACGCGAAGCTTGGTTATATTTCTAATACCCTTTCTTTAAGTGGAATACTCCATAAATAGTCTTTTTGACCGGTCTAATTAACGCAATCAGTTTCCTCTTAAATTCAGCATGGGATTTAGAAGGACCGTTTCTTCATTGGGGGGGGGTTGATACATTTTCCTGGGGTCCCTGTGGATTTATGCTACAATGAGCTAATGTTATTAATCAAATAGTAAATTGGGTTTGTTTTTGTTTTAGAGTGCTCTGATGACATCACAATGTTACAAGACACAAGACTGAGTGCATCATCTTCAAAAAGTGGCACATCCCCGTATGCAGCGACGATAGATAGTGCTCATGGCTGGTGTGCTAACACTTCATCAACTACTGAATACATTTTAATCGATCTTGGAGAAGCCAGGAGAATCACAGGTGTTGGAATTCAAGGTGATTCTGAAAATGATAATTGGGCAACGAAATTCAAGATCAGTATTGGCAACTGCTCAAATCCAATAACAGAAATGACACAGGTATATCGATGATTTGCTGTTATTTTCCAGTTGTTTCCAAACATGCAGCAATTTCCTTCTGTGAATTCTTATGTTCACTTGTTTACCCGTCCAATTAAACCTTTACAGTCGACGTTGTTAGCAGACCTATCATGCTTTTATTAATGCTACCATTTTTATTAAGCAGCTTTCATGGATTTGAAAATCTAGTTATCAGCCTCACTGTTGATGACTGACAGCTGAAGGAATTACAATAGAGAAACCATAGATATTGTTTGTTTACCATTCTAATAATCTTAAAAATTAAATTGTCCCAGGAATACATTGCAAACAAGAACAGATTTGATGTCACACGTCACTGGTTTCCAAGCTACATTTATGCGCGGTATATCAAATTTCGTGCGACGGCAATTAATGGTGCTGGTCCAGTTTGCATGAGGGTTCAAGTTCTTGGTTGCAAAGAAAATCTTCCAAAGACAGGTAAAATGATAGTATGATATCCTTATCAGTTTAACGACCTTAAGACTTTGGAAAATTTGCAGAGAGTTCACTTTTCATCACGAGAAGAAAGAGACATCTGTACTTGCTACACTTAGAATATTAAAAAATGGGAACTGCGATAAGGAACCAACACTATGATTTGACACAGCTACGAATCAAGTCGTCAAAATGATTTGATTATTTTGAAATTCATAGGATGAGAACCATTAAAGCTATTTTTTACAGTACCCTATCGTTAATCTCTATCATAATTACATTCAGATTAGATTTAAAAGGGATTTCATGGCATTCTCATGTAATGTAGCCATTGGATTTGAAGCTCAAACACTTGCAGATGGAGATTGTTCTATTTCTTCTTTCATTTAAAGTAGAAATGATTATTTCAAGCTATTTTTTAGGTACAAAACAGCATCAGAAGGAAGTCAACTACCTCGCCTATTTTCATTTTTGTTGTTGTCTAATCACGTGCATGTGTATAAGTCAGTCTGTTTGACCATTTGAAAAGGGAAGAGTGTTTTATTTCTATGAATTGTCAATTAGACACAGCCGGTTGTCACTAATGAATTAAATCTTTTGCAATACAATAAAGCCCAATCTGCGTGTCAAAACTGAAGTCCGCATATTTCCAAGCCTTTACGAACAATATCGGACGGCCATGTGCATTCGGTAGATGCCGACGCCTCCTAGGTCACCTTTGTACTTTATCTAATCTTTTTGGATTTGTGATTCACGTCACAAATGCCTTGCAAACCTTCTTTGTAAGATACTCCTTGAAACGAGCTAAGAAATGTTGCAAAATCGCAAGGAAACTTTATTTTCTTTATGATTCTTATTTCAGATTTTAGCAGAGCACCACTTGGAATGGGTAATGGATTTATTGCTGATGCTCAAATAACTGGTACTTCCAAATACACTGAGCCGGGGAAAGATCTTTTCATATGGAGTTGGGACAATGCTCGACTGAAACTAACAGGCAACAGATGGTGCAGCAAGCAACCTCTCAACTATGCAGACTACGTTGAAGTTGATTTCAAGGAAGTTGTAACATTGACAGGAGTAGCAACTCAAGGTGATGATAACTACCATGGCAACTATGTGAAAAAATATTACTTGCAAGTCAGTTATGATGGGACTGCTTTTACCGACGTATCTACTAAGTCTTGTACCCGCGAGGTAAGATTCGTTCCATTTACTTAAGTAATCAATAATTTTGTGGTTATAAATTTTGTTAAATTGAACTTTCCAAAGTTATAATAGTGTTCGATGTGCCCACGTGACAAATGATTGCTACTTGGCTGCATTTAATAGTGAGTATATACAAGTAGCTACAGGATGAATCCGTATCAGCTGCAAAATGAAAATCTGAAAATGAGCACCATCATGATTATTGCAGCGAGCAAGCGCGAAGCGTGCGGCGAAGCGGCCATTTAGACGCGACATATTGCCCATCGTGGATTATCTGNATGCACATTTGGAATATGGTTTTTCTCATTGTTAGTCATATTTTAAACTGACCAGGTGTGCAACACCACAAAAGATCGCCACTCCTTTCAGCTACATGCTGGTACCCTGTTTCGTTCATAACATTTGCTTTCATGAAGCTATGTGCGATCTACAATCGCGGACAAAACTCATGAGACACGTTGCTTTTTCGAGGAAATTTTGAGTTAGGATCCCCCCGCCCCCCATTGCAATGTTGGAGGCTGATGAAAATGTCATAGATGAGTTGACAAGTATGTGTTCTTCAAGCAACCAACATTGCAAAGGGGGGAAGGGGGCTCATCAGCAGTGTAAGGTAGTAGTTTAAATGCAGGGAAGACCTCTTTTAACACAAAACTCAGCTGTCCCAACGAGTTTTGTCCGCGATTGTGAAGTTTTCTTTTGGGCACCCGGTAGGTGTGCCTGCTATCTGCCCAATGGAAAATAATATCAAGATGGCAGATGCAAAATACGAAGAAAGTCTGTGTTGTTGGCACATTGTTTCGTTTTTGCTTCTGCCATCGTAAGGTCTTTTAATCGTTTCAATTTTGTCATGGCTACGAAATGAATGAGCTAAAATGCTGCACACATTATTGCAAAGATTGAATATGTGAAAATGTGTGAAAGGAGTTGAATGAGACTTGAATAAATCCATGGTTTGTGCATCAAGTATTGCATTTTGAAAAGAGAAATTCCTTCTTAATTATCTAACTTCAAAAGAAGATATCTTTCTCTAAATACGCACTAATCTTTGGGTGAAATATCACATAAGGTACTCAATGGCAATCCATTGATATGTCGGCAATCAGAAAATATATGGAGATCATTTTTGAGTCAGACCAGATGAGCTGTTCATTGCGAATTTTCATAAAGTAGTCTCAATAAAATCAATCGCCAAGAAATTGACAAACCCAAGATTTTGCAGATGATTCTTATCCAGCTCCTTTGATTCTCAATCGACGTTTGATTTCTCCTAGTGCTTTGTGTCATTTTTTAAATGATTGTGGAGGACCTAATTTAGGCATGAAATCGTTACGACTTTCAAACAAGCATAGATTATGGCGTCACAGGAAAGATCTCTGGGCCCTCTCTCTTCTTTGTGTTTTCTTCTTCCCGACAAAATGTCTTTGGATTATTTATCGTGCAGAAGTTTGATAACCAGGAATTGACCAGAATGGGGAGGGTGAGACATTTTTGTGGTTCATACAACTTTTAATGTTCTGAACGGCAATAGAATTATGTTGACTTTTCGTTTGTGAACTGTTTTGTTCTTTATAGGTATTAACTGGAAATACTGACCACACCGGAATCGTATACAACTGGCTTTCAAACCCTACAAAAGCAAGATATGTGAGATTTAGAGCAAGTGATGTTTCTGGTACTCATATTTGTGCACGTTTGGAATTCTATGGCTCTTCTAGCTCCACAGGTATTATGATGTTTACCTCTCGATGTTTATACATACAGCTTTTGTTTACAAGGACATCTGATTATCGTAATTCAGTGATCTTCTTTCATTTGATCGACTTGAGTCAAAACAGTGAAATACAGTCAGATTTCACTAAACTAGTTGCAAAATTAGCTAATATAGCGGGAGAGCCAGGAAGAAGTTCTCACTTTCGAAAATTCGTAACGCCAAGAGTACTTGATGGGTTGGAATGAATCGAATTTTAGATAAATGTCGAAACACCGAAATATGTTTTATTTTTATCGTGTTTTTTATCAATGAAAGAATAGGTCAATTGAACTTAAGGAAATTTCTTGGTTGTGAAATGCCTGAAAAAGGGCCTAAAACATTTGATCAAATCGCAAGGAAACTCCTCACAGAGGACAATACGCATGGGCAGTTTACCTCTCTCAGGGGTTATGAGAAATGGATTTTCAAACAAACACTTATATTTTTTAATACCGTGGCAATGAATGTGGCAATAAACGATATCTCTCACCCATAGAAATATGTACTTTTTCATTATTCTGTGCGAGGAGTTTCTTTATGATTTGATCACATGTGTTTGGTCTTCTTCAGGCATTTTGCAACCATACAATGGTCGTATAGTCAAATTTACGTATATTTCCAGCGCTTAAAAATGCAAGAAAAATCACAAAATACTTCATTTTCTCTTCTTTGCATTCATGCAGAATTGATTCATTCCAATTCATGAAGTACCCTAGGTGCAATGAATGTTCAAAATGTGAACTCTTTTCTGCCTCATCCGTTAGTTGTATCTTTAATGATGCCATACTAAATGATTCTGTTTTGTTCGGTCGATGTTTGTGATTTTGGTCTGGAACTTTGGATTGTTCTCTCAATTATACAAAAGTTTTATGAATTATGAATCGTTATTTTTTGATAAGTGTATTAAAAGTGATATTATTTTGTTTGTGAAACAGGAATCATCATCAGTTATAAAAATTAGTAAAAATGGTATTATTTCATTTAAGCTGGAAGCAAAGCCCTGTATACTCTTGGAATGGAAAGTGGAGCGATAACCAATTCACTACTAACCAGTTCTACTGCAAAGCCATCCGACCCTCCTTCTGAAGGTCGATTTAGGTTTCCAAATTCCGGATGGTGTCCAACCCTTGCAGATGCAGATCCTTGGTTACAGATTGATTTTGGACAACAGATGGTTATTACAGCTGTAGCAACACAAGGACATGGAGCTAATGGAGCTACAGGCAGAACTTCCACGTATAACTTGAAATATAAGAAAACTAGTTCATCTTCGTTAGAATATGCAAAGGATAAATCAAATGGAAATATGGTAATTTAATGTTACATTATATTTATTTATATACATTTATGCCAATATTGTTGCAGTTAGATAACGTTTCACGATTATTATGTTCCAATNCCAAATTCCGGATGGTGTCCAACCCTTGCAGATGCAGATCCTTGGTTACAGATTGATTTTGGACAACAGATGGTTATTACAGCTGTAGCAACACAAGGACATGGAGCTAATGGAGCTACAGGCAGAACTTCCACGTATAACTTGAAATATAAGAAAACTAGTTCATCTTCGTTAGAATATGCAAAGGATAAATCAAATGGAAATATGGTAATTTAATGTTACATTATATTTATTTATATACATTTATGCCAATATTGTTGCAGTTAGATAACGTTTCACGATTATTCTGTTCCAATTGTTATTCTCGTTCAAGATCACGTCAGGTATTCGCTATAACGAAAGTGTAACCAGTTTTCATAAATTATTGATCATGTTCTATAAAGTTTGGTTTCAAGTGAAGGCTAATCATCTTCTAGTCGAAGATTTGATAGAACTTTCTTTAGTTAAACGGATTTTATATTTCAAAAATATTTGCAGGAATAAAAGAACATAGAAGAGATGGAGTTGAGAGCCATTTTCCACAAATTTATCCCGTTTTTGAATGGAATCAATCAAGATTCTTTTCATATTATACAATAGTAAGCAAAAATTGTGGGAACATTCACCTTGCCACCGTCTTTCATTTAATCTCCTACTGGTCGCCCGCCCTGTGATCTTCTTTTATTTTTTCAGGTGTTCACAGGAAATAACAAGTTTCAGAGTGTGCCAGTTCTCAATTTGCTGCCAGTCCCAGTGACAGGTCAGATTGTGCGAATTTATCCAACAGCTGCGGGTGCAGGTGCTACCGATAAATGCATTCGAGCTGAATTATATGGTTACCACCCAGGTATGTGTATTTCATTCTATCCATTTTATCATTATAATGCATTAAGAATGATAGATTATTTCATAGGATCCTTTTTCGAAAGATTTGAGATAGCTTTCTAGGTTTTATGAAATGAGGGTGCTGTGGGGTGACTAAATTGCAAACCTTGCAAAAGTTGCAGAATCGAGCAGCTAGAATTGTAACTAAAAGTAGATTTGATACGCCTGCTATGGCATTAATTCGCAGTTTAAATTGGCCAACTGTAAATGATACTATGAGAAGCGAAACAACTACCACAATTTACAAATCGCTAAATGGTCTCGGCCCGGAGTACCTTTCAGATTTGTTCGAAAAAAATCGTTTCGAAATATCAGAAAACTGAGAAATACCGGAGCTGATCTCTCCTTACCCTTACGGAAAACTAACAATGGGTAGAGGGCAATATCTTTTCGTGGACCAAAGCTTTGGAATCAACTTGAACCTGATGCTAAACAGGCACCCACCCTTGCCACCTTCAAGAGAAGAATAAAAAACTAACCTTGACGAGAATTCCTATTTCGCTAATTATTATGTAGTAGTCATCTTTTAATTAGTAAATTTTTTGCCTTGGCCCCCTGAAAAGCAGTTCTTATGGACTGATGAGGCTACCGTGCCTAAATAAATAAAAATGAATAAATGAATGAATGAATGAACGAATGAATGAATGAATGACAAATTGACGCTGTAGACATTAGTAGAAGCTGTTCATGAGAAACGCCGAAGTAATGGCAATTCATATTAAAATTGTAACTTCTACCATCTCCATTGCTGTTTTTTCGTGTGGTAGTGTTTCTGCTTATCTAACTTGGTAATCAAGAGCCAAGGACAATGCTGTTTTTTCTTGTGGTAGTGTTTCTGCTTATCTAACTTGGTAATCAAGAGCCAAGGACACTGCTGTTTTTTCTTGTGGTAGTGTTTCTGCTTATCTAACTTGGTAATCAAGAGCCAAGGACACTGCTGTTTTTTCTTGTGGTAGTGTTTCTGCTTATCTACACCCGCCCCTGTATTAATCAACTACGTAAAGTAGCTTTAATCATGCGATTAATCCTGCATGATGCAACTATAACCATCCGGTTCTTCCGGTTGAACCACTGAGATAGGTGATTAATCATTTTGTTTGTAAAACGAACCAGCCGGCTCGTTGTATCCCTGTGAATGTTCTGTTCTTGCTAAAAAACGTGTCGCCATCTTGTTTCGTATGCTGTTCCTGTCGCTGCTCGCTGTCATCAGTTTGGCTGTTTAAACATAACATGGATGTGCCGAGGAAGCCTCATTTTTCCGATGCACAAATTGAACTGTTAGAGAGAGCATACTGCAACGGTTTAATCTCTACATCTGAGAAGTTCCTGGCTCAGTATTTAGCTTTGTCGGAGAAAACTGGCCTAACCATGCCGCAATTGAAGGTTTGGATTAATAATCGAAAAAGACGAGACAGAAAACGACCGCATGGGTCCAAAGATGACGATCAACATCCCCATCCCCTTGATGATGAAAGAGATGGAGGAAGCAGTCATCCAAGCCAGGAGATTTTAGGAAGACCAAGGGGAACGAGGAAGATATCAGGACATAATGTATTCTGTTCATCGTTGTGGAGTGGTGGTATGTATCGATTTTTAGGCTAGTTAAATTCTGGCGGGATTTATCAGGCAGCGGGATTTATGAGACAGTTTTAGCTTTCCACACCCAGTACCACCCCTCCTTCATTTAAAAAGCAAATGCAATCTCATGTGGAGTTCGTGAACCAAGCAAGAAAATGATGAGTGACATGCCCATGCTATGATGGTGGTGGTCGCATGCATAATGACAATCAATGTCAATGATGGCTTATTAGGCCCAAATCGATTTGCTTCCATTTCTCGGTCACAGCATATTTAAAAGCGATTAAAAATGTAAAGAAGTTGCATATAGAATGGAAGAGCAATATGATGGTTATGAAAGCTTCACATGTTTGTTTTTAAATGCAAGGGGGTGATAGATAGAGAGATACTACTGGGCCAGTCTGCAGAATGTGACAGCTGCATGCACACAATTTATTTTTTTTTCATGCGCATGATTTTGAACAAGATTTTTTATTCACTACTTTGAAAACAAAGGAATCAAAGTTGTTGCACGTTAGCACGCTGCTGCTTCGTTGGCCTGTCTGGGCGAGATTTTGTTGAGAACTGCCATACTCTGGTAGACTGGCTGCTGGGCGTTTGAGAAGTAAATTTTCTGAAATATCTCGCAATGCCTGATAAATCCCATCAGTATCATTTTCTTTCACGTCACTTGCAAGCAGGGTAGGTTCCTGTTATCTCTCCTTCTCACAATTTAATACTAGGCGACATAATTTACCTGTACTGCTACATTGATAATTGATGACTTTTTAAGAGAGGGTTGTGTCAGTGAAACAGGGAAGATTTGAAGAAAAATGAAAGCGCTCAGAATGACAATGCAGTGCAGTAGTGAAGGTGTTGTGGCACAATGGTGTAATCCTGTGACATTGCAGCCAGAACAGACCTAGATGGACAGGGTTTGATACCCGGTAGAGGCCCATGACTAGGGGTTACGGACTTGATTAGCATTCAGCTACTTCTGTGATCCAGCACTTGGCACTAAAAACACAACTTCACTTTCACACATCCGTACTATATGAACATACATTATGTGTTATATGTCACTTTAGGAAACAAAAAATATAATATAAGGGGAGACCGTCGTCAGTTGTGACACTTTTTTTGAAAAACGATTCATCTTCTAAATAATGATTAATTACGCACTTGGAGGTAGATAATATCATAATGACATCTCTTGGAATGACACACTTGAGTTTCCATAATGGGGTACTATTTTTGTGACGTTGTGATCAAATGTTACAATCTTGACACATGGTTGGAGCAATTGTTACGTATATCTTTAAACGCATTACAGATAATTTATTGCCTGATTCTATTTATCCCTACACAAAAGGTATTACCAGAAGGTATTATTCTTCCCTTCAAAAACAACTAATTGAAACGAAGAGATTGAAGTTTTGTTTAAAAATTCTAACATTTAACTATTTAATAATACATTGGTGCACATTGTTTGACCAGATTAAGCCAGCTTACATCAAGTCAATTGTAACAGCATGTTGCAATTGCCCCTGACCTGGTCAGCTAATTGTTATTTTCCATTTTCACATCTCATAAGCAATGGAGCTAAAAAGTTTTGATGTAGTTTTGATCCTAAATAGATGTCCTGTCTGTGATGTAAAAATGAATTTTTTTGCTACAAGAAAATCTTTCAGACACAAATTTGCAATGGAAGCATGTTTTTACTTTTGTGATCAAAACGTGTCCTCCCCTCAAAGTTTTGCACGCTTGGCTGAATATTCTTGTATCAAGTCAGATAAAGAGCTGTGCAAAAATCAGACATTTTTGCAATTTTCTGCAAGGTGTGAGAGACTGTTACTATTGCCCCTTGTTACAATTGTCTCTGGTGTCCCCTACTGTTTGATTGAGTTGACTTTTCAACCAATCATGCAAAGGATCATTTTGTCTACAAAATGAATTTGTGGTTGGTCTGGACCTTTAAAAGGCCAACCACACATTAGACCATGCCATAAGGAGCAATATTAGTGTTTGAAATAATTCACTAGGGCTTGAACCAGCTGCCTGTCCTGGCTGCAAGGTTGTTCAAAAATAGGCATATGATGTATGTATTTAGAGTGTATACTGTAGGTAGGTCAAGAGTTTTATTGGACTCAATATATATATCTTGGGTTTGTGTTAGGAAAAGGCCTTGTCAAAGAACATTTTGTTTGAAAAGTCCTTTCGTCTGTTGGCCCTCAAATTAGGAACATACTGCCAAACAAGCTGAAATCAGCAGACAATTTCAACACATGGGAAACACATCAACAATTAAAACAGTAGGACAGACTGAATTGCAAATGTAGTGCCTGTCAGTGCCAGCTAATTTGATGTTTTATTTATAAAACTTTTTAATTTGTTTCATATACTGTAGGTACAGTATGTTTTATTTCGATTTGTTAACTTTGTATGCATGTATATCTTCTAAGTGTATACAGTATTGTCAGCTACAGTGTTTTATCAAATTCCTTAAAACAACAACAGAAAACAGCAGCCCTGCTATAAAAACTCTGGAATTTGAGTTAAGCATGAATTTTCTAGTTTCTAAAAATGCTTCTCAATCATTATGAGTGTCTTTTGTATAGTCTTGCCATCTAAAAGTGAGTTTCTCATAAGTACTGTTTCCATGCCTGTTTCCATTCTTTCCTTGAGAATGATCATTTTGAAATTCTTGCTTGAAAGGTTAAACAGTTACTGTCTGACATTCCCTCGCAAAATACAACTGTGTTATCAATGTGAAGAATTATTTCATGTACAGTACTGTATACTGTATTAAAGATCCTTAGAGAATCTTACAGTATGCAGTCTGTAGATCTTTACAGTATAGATAAAAGAATTCTAAAACTGCAAGAAAGTATGTCCAGAACTTTAAAATTATGAAACTGAATTGTATATTTTTAATAACAGAGATGGCAAATTGGTCTGTTTCACACAGAACCAAGGAAACTCATGCTCGATGGAACAACTTAGAGCAAAAGGAAAAGGAAAAATGGAACAGACAAGCCGAATTGATAAATGCTACAGAGGTAAAAGACCTCTCTGATCGCAGCAAGAAAAAAATGGTTGAATCTTCAATTAAAAGACTAACTAATGAGGTAATATTGAGCAGGTTTACTGCACCTGAAGAAATGTATTTCTCTTTTTTTAGGGGAGGGGGTTATTCAGAAAGTCAAAATCTGGAACCTTAGCATGTCTTTAATCTGCCAGAAAAGTTTTTAGGTATCATCATTTATAAGTACAGTAAAACCAACAAGCCTTGCTACATTTAAGCATCAAGCATGCAGCATCTCAGAACAGTTACTGTATTTGATCTTTTTGAAAACTAACTACCTGCAAAATTGATCTCAGTTTGTTGAGCTAAATGGAGCCCCTTAATACCATAAAAATCTCAAATGGAGTTCCCAAGGGTTCTTTACTGGGACCTACAGTGAGTGGTTCTCTCTATGTACCATGACCTGCCATAATACATTAGACAAGGCCAAGTATACCTATGTGCAGATGACACAGCTTTATATTATGTTGGGCAGAAGACAGAAGAATTTTCTTTTCATTAAATTGGACTATAAACAGAAAATGGAGAAGAAAATAATAGTCATACTGCACAGTCCTTGTGGGCAACTGCAGTAATTATGTATATGGTACCATACTGTATACTGTGCAGTAACAAAATTTAAAATAGAACTGTAAAATATAGTGTATGAGTATGAGACTTTAACAATAAAGTATGTTCTTTAATTCTCTACCTTGTTGATAAATTTCCATTCTTGTCTGTGAACATACTGTATCTTCATATTTGAACCTACTTTTTATTTCTAGTATCTACAGTATCATCATGCCTTTTCTTATTGCAGCTTGACTTACTCTCACAGCTTGGCTGGTCAGGTTATTACATGTTAATCAGCCAAGGAGAAAATGAGATAAAATATTTAGCAAGTCCGGACAGCACAAAATTCTTAGTTGACAACGAAGACATTTGTGAAAGATTCCTAAAATTTCATGGTAGGTGCACAATTATTATCCTGTCTGTATATTTCATTTTGTGCAGAATCACTTGATTAACAAGTTGTATTGTATTATTCCAAAATTTATTATTATTATAAATAATACTAAAAATTATTCTAAAATTTGCTTGAAATTGTTTGTGGCTAAGAATTGTGGAAAGTAAATTTGTCAGCAATTTCTGCTTGTTGTGCCATCTGCTCTATTAAAAGGAAGAGTTTTTGCCATATAGGTTTAGTTGTGTAAATATGTGTGCTTGCAAGGTGCTTGGTGCAATATGTACACAAAAAATGCTTAACATTTCAATTGAATGCATATCTTGCATTGAAAAGGAAGTCAAGCATTTCACACAATATTTGAAAAGCAAGTAAAATTATGTTTACACAGCAAACTGAATTTCTTCAAGATCTAACACATCGCATATCCCTTAATTTGGTGTGGTGATAGATTTTTTGCAATCAGATGATTGAATTTGCCAACAGGTCATATAATGTACTGTATACATTTGCTGAAGGCTCTCTGTTGATCTTTGCTGACCTTTTCCTGTTTTAATTTAGGTTATATGCTTCCGTTATATGTAGATACAGAGCTTCTGATAGAAAGGTTCTGAAAAGGGTAGCTTGCCCTCTCCAAGAAGCTGGTTTAGAAGGGCATGGAGTGGAATTAAGATTGACGTTGAACATTTTTTTTCATTCTTGCAGCAATAGATCGGGAAAACTGCTTCACACGATCACATGTAAGAAAGATGCTGAATGACAAATACTGTAAGTTTAAAGTTTAAGTGTCAATTGTGCTTTGCTTCAATTTCATTTCTTAGTTTTTAAAGCAGTCAATTGCTTTATGTTGGAAAATGAGAGGCCACTTGAATCTCAATTTCTTTCTGTATCATCAGGGGCATCGGCAGAAATAGCACTTATACCTTGGCAGGATGGTTGTTGTTGGACTGGATGGAATAGCTTCCTTTCTCACATGAGCATGTATTGGTGTTGTATGGAGTTATGAAGGTTGTGAAGCATTTCCTGTGATTTTGTTTCAGATGAAAAGTTCGGGATCCAAGCTGTGGAATACAGCAAGTACAATGTGAAGTTCCTGGTTGAGGGATGGCCAGCAGGCCTCACCTTCAAGCAGCCTTTTGATTATGGCAAAAATCAAATCCAGAGGATTATGGAATCCAAAAATGACATCCAATTTGTTCAAAAGGAAGGAAGTGAACATGATCACGAGGTCCATGATGAAATAAGACAAGCTGAGAGGGAAGCAAGTGAGGAGCCTGTGTCAACAGAAGTTCCTGAGGAAGAAGAAACAGAAGTAGAAATAAACAGCAATTCTACAACAGATTTCTCAAAACCAAGAGCAGTGCGTGCAAAGGCAAGATCATTTGTGAAAAAGGGCGACATTGTACCATGCATTGCAGCGCAGGAAGGGTATTGGTTGTTTCAATGTTCTTCCAAAGTCAAGACAAATGGTAAGATCAAAGGAAAGTGGCTGGATAATGTGGGTGAGAGAAATTACGTTCTTTTAAATTATGCTACAGAAATTGATGAAAGAACTGTTTTCCTCAAGGACAACAAACGAATGGTTGTGCCAACATCATATTTTGACCATTTGGACCACAAATCGTTTACGATAAGCATAGCAGGTGACTCAATGTTGAGAGAGTTACTTAGAAGTCAGAACATGTAGATAATTGTGAACATCTGTACTTTTCAATTACGATAACTAGCCCTGTTTGTTTTGAATTTTTTCAGCTTTTGAATGGGAATAGTGAAACAGTAGATATTCAAAGGGGCTTTTCCTATTTCATAAAAAGGCCAATGTTTATCAAAGTTTCTCAATATCCACCATATTGTAAGCTATTTCTGACTGATAAGGAAAGAAAGAATTGATTTATCAAAGGGTTACTGATGTTTCTACAAAAATTGACTCAGCGTTCTTTGAGGCATATTCACCTTGTTGTGCTGGAGAATATTCCTATTTGATGTTTAATGAGCTCTCAGTTTATGAAAGGGTGTTCTGCCTGGTGTTGTCAACAATGTTTAGGCATCAAAAGACCTTTAAAATCATACATTTGAAATTTGAATCCATTTAGTGTCCTTTCAAAAGTGGAGAAGTTTGAAACAAACTAGTAATTAATTGGTTAACAGTTTCTTTTTATTGGTATGCTAATGCGTAGGACTATTTCAGGTCTGATATAGTGAGGTGTTTAACGTCATGAATAAGATTTGCACATTATAATTTCTGGAATCTTGCTATTATTTGAAGTTTTGCTACGAGTTTCAACCATGCACACAAGAACATTCTGGAAATGTTCTCTCCAGAGTTTTGTTCAGCGGCAAGAGCTGAAAGACAATCCGAATGATAACTTACCTTAAAGATATAAATTTCAAAAGAATTACATAATGTTGTTTCACATTGCCAATCAGGCAAAATATTAAATATAATGAAACTGGCATCCGTTTACAATCCTGTGCTATTAAGATCAATCTAATCTGTGACGGACTAACACAGACTAAGATTTCCGTGGTTGTCGGGGTTTAACAAAACATCGGTCAGTTCAAAACGGTACATTAGATGTTAAGGGTAAGGTATGTGCCACTCTTGTGGTTCCAGCGATATACATTTAGCTTCAATCAATGTCTAGCCACACTAAAAATGTTCCTCCATAGTTAACTTGAACTAACTTGTACTGTACCTCATTTTTTATTATTTGTGCTTTAAGAGCAGATATGTTAATGTTGAAAGCTCAAATTTGCCTCTTCCTTCAAACCAGAGCCTTAGCCTTTTGACCTAAGCAAATTCTTAAGGCACAGCATACAAATACGATAGCCTTGATACAATTTGAAATCTATTAGATCCTGTGTTATTATGTTTTCCAGAAGTCACTCTCGGTCACCCATTGGGCAGTTTCTACATTTTTGATAAATTCCAGTCCTTAATAGACGATTGTTGGATTGTTCAAATTTTATCAACGCTTTCGTTGATTTATTCAAATTTTATCCTTCAGGAACTTGCTCAGGCCAAGCTCTGGTTTGCAGGTGGACGCAAATTTGAGCTCTCTATATTGATATTTCTGCTCTCAAGCACCAATACCAACAAACAAGGTATCTGTGTTGGAGTTAATATCGAAGAACACTTTTAGAGTGATTAGCTATTGAGTAAAGCTAAATCCACATCGCTCGAGTCAACCAAATCTGTATACTTTTTTGGGACTCCCGGTATATCTTTTTAAAAGCTGAGTAGGAGGCCCCTATCCAAATACAAGTGTAGCACCCTGCCGAAATTCAAAGTATATTCTAATTATAGAATTCATTGCGTTGTTTTGCTCATGTATCAATGTTTTGACAAAATTTATGGACAGTGCTTTCTGTTTCTGCTGCATTACACGGAAGTATTTTTCTAAATATATTTGGAACTTTAGTAGTATCGAGAATTCCTTCTGTCTTTTGACAATGCCTTCCAGCAATTTAAAGCATGGAATTTTAATGACATCAGAGAAGGTTGTAATTCTGATATGCATGTTAAAGTTGGCCATCAAGCCGGTCTAAAGAAGGCTAAAACCGTGAACCGTCAGTCCCTACGACCCCCACCTCTATGTTTGAATCTGACTGCACAAGCGGTGGTGGCTCATTAGAATATCAAGCTTAAGGTTGTTGGTTCGAATCCCCCTGTCTTACCTGCTAATGAGTGAGGAGAATTTCCAGCTCGTTGTGTTTAGTAATTTGACAACTAGCAGTCCAACCAAAATGATAGCAATGTTGCAATGGACGGAGAAGAAGACGGCGAAGAAACGATAGACTCATTTTTCTCTACAAGTATATGAACACTCAATTTGACTTCAAGAGCAGCTAACACAGAGGGCTACGAATGATTACAATTTAAAAGTTGTGCATGCAAGAGTTAAACGCTACAGTACGAAAAATCCTTTGTGTCCCAAACTATTGATTACTGGAAGTCGTAATAATCAAAATTTAGACGGAAAAGGACAGCATCACTTCAACCGTACATGATAAAAGAATGTTAACTCGTTATGTAAAAATCTGATCAAATTAGCTAGCAGCCTTAACTCTAAATGATGATTAGGCAATAAATACATTTTGGACCCCGTGCAAAGTTCCGTCACAACGGCATATCCCTAATGTGCTCCATACATTTTCACCTTTGGAGCTCAAGAGAATAGTATGCACCGGTTTATGTTGTCTTTTAATAACCATTATTATCAATTTACTTTAGGTGTTCATTGCAACCTGTCTCAATGTTAATCTAAATACAGGGAGTGTTGGAAAAATATAGTTTTATATTCTTAAGGAGAAAGCCTTCCAAAAATTGAGTAGTCAGCATTCAGCAGTCACAAGATCATCAGGCATCATGAGTCACATACTTGCAAAACTCATTACTTGTATGCTAGATTTCCACCAATCACACTTGTGAGAACCTCCCCCTTTAGTGCGAGGTGCCATATTTGGGTATATCTGGTTCATATATAAGGTCTGGGTACCTCAGGATAAGCAACAAGGACAGATTTGGTAAGAAAATAGCATGAGTAGGTTTTGATTGGCACCGCAATTCAAAGCAATTAGCGATCACAGACAAAGGAAATTCAAAACAAGCAAAGCCGCAAAAGTGTCTCTGAAACCCCGGTAGCTGGTGTGTAATTTGTGCATTTCAGAAAGTTTTTTAAGACTACACATGAGCATAGATCGAGAGTAGAAGGATGTATCTACACATCTGCCACGGGCATTTAATCTAATTTGATTCAAAAGCCAATTGGGGGGTGATTCAATTCTCTTATTTTTTTGGGTGTAATTACTGCTCAGCTTCTGAACTAAAGAAATGAAAAGTCAGAGGTTGATGTTTAGATGTATTCTTCTTCTTTCGATACATGCTCATATTTGCTTTTAAAACAATTACTGGAATGCACAACGAGCGAGCTAGCTACCTGGGTTTCAGAGAAACTTTTGCAGCTTTGTTTGTTTTGAATTTCCGGTTGGGAGAATTTCCTTTGTCTGCAGTAGTTAATTGCTTTGAATTCAGGTGTCAACAAAAGCATCTCATGCTATTGTGTTACAAAATCTGTCCTTGTTAGAACAAGCACCTTTAGTCGCATGGGCTGCTAGCTGAAATTTTCTAGAACCTCGCCCTCCCACCACCGTCTAATAGTATCTCAATAGCTCAACTAATCATTATGAAACAATTACATAACATTTTGTAAGTAATTAATTGTAGTCGGTTATTAGTAGTAATTAGGTTTGTGGTATATTATCTGGTTATGTGTGTTTAATTGTGGTTCAAGAGCATCCAATGTTTGCTCAACACTGTCTCCTTACTCTGACTCCTCTGATTTAGCAGCTGCAAAAGTAATGTCATATGACATCGTTGCAGCTGTAGCATTAGAATTGCAATTCAGGGCAACAGGGTATGTCACATTGTACTGCACTGATAAGGTTGCTTCATTGTGCTCCTCAAAGCTATCCTAGGATGCTAGGAAGATAATGCTGATGAAAGTATTGGGTCTTGCATTAATATTAAATTAATATTAGAATATTAGGCGATGCAGTGTTCAACCTGAAAACACAACAGAGGAAATAAACAGTCTTGCCAGTATCATGCATGCTTCCACCAGGTGAAATAACGATCTAGTAAACTGAGCATTGGCAGTTCAGTTCATTCATTTCAGTTTAAATTCCACTACGTACAAAGACTCTAAAATTAAACCATAACTATGATTAAACATACTGTACAACAAATTGAATAACTACCGGGTGTCTCAAAAAAAGTACCCCCTTTTGAATGGAGATAGTAACCAAACAATAAGATTTCATTGCTCCCCGACTTCACAGCTAAATTTATCAATGTTCAACTTGGATGCACATACCTTGCATCTAGAAATCGTCCATCAAACACCGGAGTTACAGGCTCGCAAAGTCGAAATTTACAGCGCACCCAAAACCAGAGGTTTTGAAAAAGGGCCTAATCATGATTTGTATCGTGGACATTTTCCAAAGTACGTGCAGACTTTTAAGTTTCCGTTTTTTTTGCTTTTGAAAAGAATAAAAGATGCATGGACTTGGTGCTGATTAAATAAATGTAGGAAAAATGTGGTAAGAATGATAAAGTCGTGCCACATCTCCACAATAAGCGTGCACATGCTCCTGTTCCTCTTTCTTTATACAAAACACTCACAGTAGGATCGAATGCAATGCAAGGACCGATTCCTCAAAAGAAAAGTCACTTCAAGAACAATTGAAGTAATTCAAGGTATAAATCTTTTGAAAAATGAAAAGTAAAGGTCAAAGTTGAACATTTGTTTGCAAAATACCTGTTTGGTGTCAAATTATGGCTAGGCCATTTCTCAAAACCTCTGGTTCCAGGTGCACTCCAAATTTTGACCTTGTGAACTCATATCTCCGCTGTTTGGTGTTCGATTTCAGAATGCAAGGTATGTGCATTTAAGTTGAAGACCAACAAATGTAGCCATGAATTCAAAAAGTCCAGAAATGTTATCGTTTTGTTGCCTTGTTCAGTCAAAAGGGGGTACATTTTTTTAGACACCCGGTACATAAGTCAATACATATAAAATTAAAGAAAGATACATGAAACTAGGGGAATTCTTAAGAAGGAACTCTCTCAGAGCTAATCGAGGAGAGAGCACCCCTTTTTCAGATAATATTTTTGGAAACTACAGTATGGGTAAATTGTTAACTGTCTATAATACACTTTTAATAATTCTTATAAAAAAAGTAGGTTTTGAGTTTCAGACGAAAGACATTAACAGATGGTGACCTTTGCAAGAACCCACAATTGATCACACAAGAAATATTGCTGCAATGCTAGAGTAAGCTGTAATGAGGCCTTAGCAGAAGCATTGCACAAAGTCAACGTTTCTACTAGATCATTGCAAGAAGTTTCTAAATGTTTGAGATGGTAAATCGGCAAAGACTGAGAATGCTGGCCCTGCACGGAATTGCAGGCTGGTTATGTTCAAACTTTGAATGATACATTGCAAGAAAGGGAACATCAATACCTAAAGATCCTGTCCCTGTTTTGGCAAAAGAAAAAATCTATTTAAAATTACCTACTTGTCGCTGTCATACATGTCAAAAAAGCAAATGTCCACTTCTTCAAGAAACTGTCCATGCTTTGGCCGTTTTGCTGGATCAAGTGTCAAACACATCTTTTGTAAGGAGTGCAACTTTTGCAGAGGATATTCAGAAAGTGGAAGTTTTCTTGCCATGATCTTTTTAACTATTTTACCAAATGAATACACGTCACTTGACACTGAAGGTTTGGATCTTCTGGTAGCTACCTCTGGAGCAATTTGGCCTGATTCTTGGAGTCTTTCAATGACTTTCGGTGAAAATATTTTAGCAACTTCCAACCGACAAGCAAAGGAAAACCCAATTAACATTGGACGATGTGCATCACCTCCTGCAACCAAGCTTACATTGTCGCACACAAGGTGGTTATGTAGCACAGACATTGAATGGAGGTGTGCCAATCCATTTGCTATCCCATTGACAATTATTTGAAGGTCGTGCCCTGAGTTAATTGGATAACTCTGCAACATCTTTGATAATGGAAGCGATCCTGCATAGCTGAGAACCACATAAAAGCTAGTTTGCCAATAAACTATTCCATAGGGAGAAATAATGTTCTCATGGTTGCCAATATACTTCAGGAGTCGTGCTTCATGGCCAATGAACTGGAGATTTCGTACATCTGACTGCTCCTTATTCCACATTGTTGATCTTTTAAGCACAGCTGGAGTCCCATCTTTGAATCTTACAATTTGAACAGAGCTAAACTTTCCTTTTATGCTGGAAACATGCGTGACCTCATCTTCAAATGTACTGCTGTTCAAAACACTCACAACAGATTCCTGAATTAGAGGATCACTTTCGTGAGTTAAGTCACCAAAGATCGCTGAATCCACTAACATGACTGATCTTGGATTCACTTTGTCCTTAACAGAATGAAAAGTGAATTCTGCATCCCTTAAATGCATTGCTGAGCATTTTTCACGCAGCATATGGTTCCGGGTTTCAAGCACTTGAATTTTCTGTTCTTTGCAGGCCAATCTGGTATTGAGCTCCTCTCTTTCGTGCTCTAAAGATACAATTTTTCTTGCCATTTCGTTCTTTCCTGACATAAATGATGGATAGCAATTTATACCAGCCTGTCAAGAAAAACACAAATAATTCTACAAAAGACAGAATATACCATGCAAACAGTACATGAGCGTAGGGGAAGAAAAAATTTGGGGGGGGCTGCCCAATAAAAATACATTGTTTACAGAAAGTTTTGCCTGACTTAAGGTGGATTTCTGCCTGATTATAGCCAATTTTGAACATTTGTCCAACCTTTGAGGGGGGGGGGCTGTAGCCCCCAGCCCTCTGTCTCCTACGCCTATGAAACAGTATGATACAAATGCAAGAATACCTGTAGTAGTGATAATTAATTATGTGGGACTGTAAAGATAGTGCAGATAGTACAATAGAAAATATACCTTGCATATTGAAATAGGCTCACAAATATGTTTTAAAAATAAAGAAATGCCTTTTTAAGACTGAGCGGATTGTGGTAAAAATGTTCATGGTAAAAATATGGCAAAACTCTTTCTTAAGCTGAACTTAAATTTAAAGACTATTGTATACTGTACTGTAGCTTGGTAATTTTTCAGCTCAAAGGCAAGTCAGTCTGAACAGCCTAATCTTTAGCATGGTGTCTAACTGGGACGTACCCTAAATTCATAACAATGTTTTTGCAGTACTGTAACCTTGTTGAACTTTTCTCGTCGCAGCAAACCTGTGAGTGCCAGGGGGCAGGAATAAGGAGTTCTATGGCATTGTTTTAATAATCTAGCAAGTGGAGGAGCGGTTTGAAAGAGGTATAAAATGATATTGTTACATTTCAAAATATTGATAGAAAAAAAAATGAAATTGATTATGTACACGGGGAAGTTAGTTTGGGAATGAAACATTGCATGAAATCAACAATTGGCAGTAATTGATACAAAATTGAGATTTACCATTTTCCCAATATCGAGAGGTTCTTGACTGTAACCTTTATGACCTCTAACAGAATAGTTGACAGCGGAGCCAGTAAGAGAATTCAGGCTACACAGGCCTACCAATAGGGGCGCAGTGGCCAGTCTGACCATTACCAAGATAAAACCACTGGCTTGTGCATTCATTTCTGAGATTTTCTTCAAAAATGACCTCTTATAATATTTCTATATTATAGAAATACACAACCTGGACTGGTGGTATATCCCAATCCACTATGCGGAGATCCTAAAAATACTTGGTCAGAAGTTGAAAAGGCTTACTGCCACCGATTTGAAATTAAACAGAGATGGATATGTATCTTGAGGGCTTGAGCTGCCAGTAAGCAAACTGTTGTTGTACTTAATACAAAATCCCAAGGCAACACAAAGAAAAGAAATATTGGGCTTGGAAAAAAGTGAGGATGTCTAATACTCCTTACCTTTTTAAAATATCCTTCATGACAAGGATAGGCCTTACAAAACAAAAACAACAAAGCACTGCAAAATCCAGGCGCAAACCCATTTTGAATTGAAATCTTTGCAGTGCAGTCAAATATGATGGAAAACATTAGCTGACCATAGGAAGAACATTGGAAGAATAAAAACAGCTTTTTCGGGCAACATCTTAGCTGGGCAAAGTTTTGGAGAATCAACTTTGAAATTGGGCAGTCTCCCATATGCTTTGTATTTGTGCAGGCTTGTCTGCAAGTATTGTTAGTAAGAAACTGCCCATAAGAAACTCAATTCTCAGATGCTTAAAAATCAAGAAACTTCAGGACTGTGAAAATATACTAACTCAAGCAACTATTCATTTTGATGAAGGAAATCTTTAACATACTTCACTCTTACTTTCTTTTCACTTGTTTCCTGTGTCATATTGACACCTAAACATTAGAAAGGCTAATTTGAAAAGACTTGTTTTGGAATGTTATACAAGGGAGCAGGTAGTGAAAAATAAAGATTGTCATGGAACCTTTAAGAAATTTGTAAGGAACTGTGATACCAGAAATCGGACAATTTTACAAACTTTCAGTACTGGCTAAAATTCTTAGTTTCTCACAAAAAAAGATATGTGTACACTTAAAGGGAACGTAAACATATTGCCGTCAAATTCCAGCCTATCAGATATCAGAATTTCCTATTGATGTAGCCCAGTTACCCAAATATGGTGCAGCATGTGTCACTGCTTTTTTTGTGTAAGGTTAGTTTTTCGAAGGCTTAATATATTCCCTTTAAAGTTTAGCTTGTTGTTGCAGTACAAAAATGTCCATCATAATGAATGTCCACAGCCATCCAAAAAAAGCTGTTACTGTAGAAAACACAATAAAATTCAACTTCCACTCCGAAAAACTGATAACATAACATATGCCTATGGAACAATTTCTATTTGAGATGGTGCTCCCTTCAAACAAATGTGGTCAGAACATTAGAAAGAACACTTTAACTTCACTTTACATTTTTTTACTGACCTAACTGCTCATGAGTACCTATTGATATTCCTTTAAAGAAAAAACAGTAGATCATATATATATATATATATCATACCTTCTCGACAAGAGGGGTGCAAATGCTGCCTAATTCATGTGGATCTACATCTGCAGCGCTAGATATTGATGACGATGATGAGTCGGATTCCTTTCTGGTTGCGCTAGTTTGCTGTGTTGCGTTACCGTTGTCGTTGTCTTCTTTCTCAAGTGAAGAAGAAGTGCCCAGTGTTGTTCTTGATTCTTCCCTACGTCTCTTTCTTCGTTTTAACTGCTTGATCTTCTGAGTTTCTTTCGAGTGGCGGTGATATTTAGAATTAGTTGTTGATGTCGACATTGCTGTGAACTGCTGTGAAGGTCGTTCAAGTGAAAGAGTGTGCAAGGTCATTTGTCAGTTCTCCGATCTGTCATTTCCCGCCATTTCCTTTTGTGTTCTCTTCTCGGTCTAACCTCGATTCCAGACTTATTCTTATGATCACGGATCACGAGAACGAGGAGCTGGGAGGTAGAGGTGGGTAACTTTCTCTGGGGGGAGGTAGAGAGCAAAGGTAGGTTTCAAATCTTTAAACCAGCGTAAAAAGGTGGGTGTAAACCTCTTTCGACCAAAATCGCCAAAATAATCGCAATTATTGCAGTGCATACGTTCCAGCAATTTTCAGGCAATCCAAAAACAGCTTGGCTTCATTGAAACCCACAAATATCAGCTATTTATGCTTTAGATACCTGCAAAACTGTCATGAAATGGTATGGAAAGATGGAAATAGATACCAGGAATGCCTCTGACAAACCAATATGTATAATATATAATAATAAATAATAAATAATTTGTTTAAAGTTGGCGTACAACTCTAACCCTAACCCTAACCCTAACCCTAACCCTAACCCTAACCCTAACCCTAACCCTAACCCTAACTCTACTAGGGCAATTCAACGGGCAGCCATCATATAGACGCTATAACTATTATATGAAAATTTCAATTATATGAAAAGAAATTAAAACAAGCAGATGAATCATGATGGATGCATCAACCACGACAACCGTCGCCTGCAAAGTCATACCCAAACAACCACCCAACCATTTAGCAAAATAATGACAGAAAAATTTAAATAAAATGTCAATGTGTCAGTGAGGCTTTGACAGAATTAAGTCCAGGACCCAAAGGTCTAATAAGTTTGCGCGTTCCTTTTCCTAGCAACAAACTGTACAAAATTACCACTATGAATATATCATCTAAATATACAAACGGGACTTTGCAACAAGACTTGAAAACAGACTTGGTTGGTGGTTGAGTGATGCGGTACAACTAGATTTGAAGTTATCATAATTAATTGAATCAACAGGTCCTTATCGTCATATATAACTGTGGTGAAATTTTTTGTCAAAACCTATCCAAAGGTAGTAAGTATTCCAAATATTGAGATTTCTCTTTAACAGCAAATGATGTAGAGCTCCCGGGGGAGGGGCACTACAGATATTATTATTTAGGTACTGGGGGCATGCCACCAGAAAGGAAAGGGTTACGTATCGATTTTCAAGATTTTGCAATAAAGGTATAATTTTCTGAATAAAAAAACCATTTCAAAAATTTCGAGTATACATTTTCGAAAAATTAGTGTAGGTTCTGCACTGGGTAGGGTGGGTAGGTTTGTACACCTACAATTTTCTAAAGAAGGATCATTTTTCCGAACTTTTGTGGAATATTGTATCTTGAAGCAATACGATTTTGGCTAAAATAGGCAAAACATATGGAGCAAAACTGAGAAAGATATTAAAATGAATACGTAAGTAAATCTTCGCAAGTAAAAGTGTGGGTAGCATGTTGAAAATTGGCTGGCAGATCCCTTTCCGTCCACAAGTCCTGTATCCTACCCCGACCCAGTTTAAATGAGAAGCTGCTACGGCCCGGAAGGATATCATGGCAAATATTTTGTTGATAGTTTTTATGTCTTTACTTAACATTTATAGTTTATATTTATAATATTTTAATCAAGAGTCATTACTGAACTGAACCGAGGAAAATGGGGTGGGTGGGCATGTCCATCCACTATAGTGCCGCCACTGATCGACACCCGAATCATCGTATTAACCAAATCAACTGCGTTGGGTTCTAGTATATTTGAATTGCAATTTTAAACTGCATGCTCTTGCCACCTACCTTTGAAGATGCCATTATGAAGATCATAACAATGAACTTTACATTTACCTTGAACCTTTTTGTTTCAGACCACAGTAAAAACTCGCACAAAAGAACCCCATAAGAACCTTCATTTATTAAGAGCCTACAACCTGAAATCATACATTTTGTACCAAATGGATAAGAACTATTTCAGCCTGATATCATAACTAGGTTCTTAAAGGGAATGTGAGCATATAAAAGTGGCTCAAGCCACTTGCGATCAAATTCTAGCCTATCAGATATCAGTATTTCCTGTCGACGTAGATCAGTTACCCAAATATGGTGCGGCACGTGTGATAGCCTATTGTCTTCGCGTGGCTATTTTGATCAAGGGCTTATATATGCTTAGACTTCCTTTAATAAAGGGTTTTATTCATTCATTGGGAAATAAATGCAATCTGTTTGCCAGTTATCCTCTTTCGTGAACTCCAAAACATTACTTACAAGAGCTGTGATATGCAGGGGAAAACTTAGGTTGAAATAGACAGGGCCAAGAGTGTAAATAAGTTTGGCTAAGATTTAGTTTCACATATTTCCCTTTAAGAACCTACACACTGATTACTGGATGTGCCTCATTGCATAAGAACCTAAACAGGGTGAGTTCAAAATCTTAGGTTCTTATGTGCGGGTTTTTACTGTATTGCAACCCCTTGGGATAGATTCTGTATTTGGTAGGTGATGTTATTTCTAATATAAAGAACTGTATCACTGTTTGTGAATTCGTGCACCAGTAAAGGCTAACGGCCAGTCTCAATGAACTTATATTACACAATTATAATGGCCCATTGAGTCAAAGCGTCCACCGTAAAGGCTAACGGCCAGTCTCAATGAACTTATATTACACAATTATAATGG
>REGL01001150.1:22228-37122 GCA_004194395.1 Aurelia aurita complex sp. Pacific | reverse complement strand
AATTATAATGGCCTATTGAGTCAAAGCGTCCACCGTAAAGGCTAACGGCCAGTCTCAATGAACTTATATTACACAATTATAATGGCCCATTGAGTCAAAGCGTCCACCGTAAAGGCTAACGGCCAGTCTCAATGAACTTATATTACACAATTATAATGGCCCATTGAGTCAAAGCGTCCACCGTAAAGGCTAACGGCCAGTCTTGTTGGGGAGACGAGGTACGCTTCGTTCGAGAAAAGGAATGTGTCCCCCCATGCAGGGGTTAAAGCCCAGCCGCAGTAGCGTTTTGGGGTCGAGCTCTGCCGGGTGCATGGGCATTCACCTACTGCACGGGGGAACACATACATTTCATTGGACAAACCGTATCTCGTCTCTCCAATAAAGTCTTGATAAACATTTATTAGTCAATTTCAAACCAGTTTCAATGAACTTATATTGAATAATTTATAGACAATCATAGAATAAAAGTTTGCCCCAAGAGGTGATGGAGACATGACGAAAAAGAACACTCTGTCATGAAGAAAATCGTAAAATAATATCTACTTCGTACTCATAAAATATCGAAAAAGCAACCAACACAATGATCTGTTAGTAGTCAAAATATTCTATTTCATTGTCGT
This sequence comes from Aurelia aurita complex sp. Pacific, assembly GCA_004194395.1. Classification (NCBI taxonomy): domain Eukaryota; kingdom Metazoa; phylum Cnidaria; class Scyphozoa; order Semaeostomeae; family Ulmaridae; genus Aurelia; species Aurelia aurita complex sp. Pacific. The sequence continues at coordinate 36,502 of REGL01001150.1, read as the reverse complement.
CCTCTTCGATTTCTTGTAAAGTTTCTTCTTCATTGTCACCTTCTTCATCACTGTCCTCAACAGGTAGGAAAGTTTCTCCTTTTTCCTCGCAGTCTACGAGAATATCAATATCTATTATATCCCCAAACGACGATAATAAACACTCTAGCATGTGATTTAGAACTTTTAAATGTTTGCTTAGCAATGAGACTGCCCCTCTATCAAATAGAGTATCACTACAAAGAACTTGTAATGTCTGCCGAGTTTTATCGCGCTCTTTGCTGTAGAAAATGACTGTGTTGGTCATTTCTGATTCAAGTAAACATTGTTCCTCTTCTGCACGTTTTAGTCGGCAATACATATCAATTGCCTCTTGCTTTACTTCAACTGGAATATGTCCCATTTGATGATGTGATAACTTTGAATACAAATCTGAGCTATAGTTCTTTGCGTTATCAATGTCGATTTCTTGGTCCCTGAGCTCCTTAATATCTTTTGACAGATATCTCACTTTTCTATTGAACGGCAATAAAATTGTTGTAATGGCTTTATTCTTCTTTCCAATGCCAATAGACAAAGTCTTTGCTAGTTTTTGACCGTCTGCAATGGAAAATAAAATCAGTCACTGTTTATGTAAATCTTTCTATCTGAATGTAAGCAGGAAATTAATTCCGTAGCTTTTAATCAGAAAGAATTTGTTAGAAAATAACTTTCTGTTATAATATCTTTCGTATACAACTTGATTGCAAAATGTGAAAGTAGCCTGAAAGAACAATCTTTAATGAAAAACAACAACCATATTTTGGAATAAAACAACAACCATGTACTTGTACTCTTAACATTATTCAGCTACTTGAAATTGATAAAGTCATTATCAGTTTTCAAGGTTATTTCATGCATCATTTTTAACCGCAAAAAGGTGGTGAAGTTGAGAAATGCATTGCTTTATGCGTTTGTTGAATCCAATAAGAATCACCAATCAAAAGCATCATGCCCAATTGTTCCGTTATGTTTCTGTGTTAAAATGCAATAAAGTGCTTAACTGGTCATCATGCAATTGTTAGAGCAGAGCCTGCTAACCCCACTCCTTTTATTTGAAATCAAATACGACTCTTAGTTTTACCAAGCTGCAACTTGAGTCCAATCAATCATTCGATCAGTCAATCAATCAATCAATCAATCAATCAATCAAGTAATCAATCATTCAATCAATCAATCAATCAATAATCAATCAATCAATCGATCAGTCAAAATCGTTACCAATGCTGCACAATATTCAACTTACAAGCTAACTGGGACACAACGAAAAACATTATAAAATTAAATTAAAATACAATGTATGAAATCACAATATACCTACAGCTACTTTTCTGACCAAAAATAAGTTGCTTCTGATGCAGTAAAAGTGGGGTGTTTATCTTTTCAAAATCTGTAGAGCAGGGCCTAAGTTGCTTCTGATGCAGTAAAATTGCTTTTTTTTCTTTTCAAAATCTGTAATGGATTTACATATTTTTGTGTAGAGCATATGACTTATCATTCTTAGTTTTAAAGATCCCGTGGAAAGGCCTCTTACGATTGCAAATGCTCGAAAAGGATGTTGTAAATAAGATTTACCTGTTTGTATCGACTACCAATTCAACACTTTTTCTGTTAGTAACAAATGAGATCTTCTTCAGGTCAAGGTGACAATAAAATACCAATAGAACTGATTGCAAGGTTATTATTTATTGCTAGAAAAGACTTACTTGCATACAACCTCTTCATCTTTAACAAAAACTTTCTCTCGTGTGCAAGTGTTCGTAAGGTTTCTACCAATTCTTTTCGCTCTGCTAGGATTAAGTCAAGTACTATCTTTTTGGCCGTCTCATTTGACCAATTCCATCTCTGCTTAATGGCACATTGTTTTTCAAGTTTTGAAAGCTCTTTCTCAGATCTAAACATAAAATAAGGAGAATAATGTATGATTCAGAGACCAAATTCTGCAGATCTATTGCTACGTTCTGGCACTGCCTCATCGTCATCAGGCATTGAAAAAATGGATAACAGCATAATTATATCCTGGCTAGGATAACTAAAAATTATATCCCAGCTAGGATAACCAAAAACGTTCGACTTTGTTAGATGTTGGATAGATGGTTGTTTGCACTCCTCTTTTGTCATGTGGTTGCTGGGTAGTGCAATGGAAGCTCTGAGTCGATGCGATGTTTAATTTGTCACACATATCAATTTTTAGTAATTTAGTAAAAGTAATAATCCAATTCATCCGTACCTTAAATAAATAGATTTGTAGCAGTATTCCAGTTTTTGGCATTTCTATAACTGTATTCCATCATTCTACATATATCTCTAGATGTAAGGATTTATTATCTCACCTGCGCAGTATTTGCACATTTGCAGCAATATCCGATTCACTAGAATCCTCCATCATCAACAGTTGCCTAAAAAAGGGGCACAAAGAAACCGTTTAGCTTGATCTCTATTTTGATGCATCGATGATTTCATGTAAAGAGCGCGTACTAGAAAAGTTTTGCTGTCTTAACCCTATCAAGCCTATGGGGGGGGGGCTGAATCAGCCCCCCTAGCGGCTTTTCTTCTGTGGAATTTTACCAAGAGCACTTATAACGCTGAAACTTTCTGACTTTTAGTTTTTATCCTTCTTATAATCAAAAATGAACTTTTAAGATAAACTAAAGTCATTGCAGGGGGTAAACGCAGATCAATTTTTGAGAGATGTCTGTGCAAAATTTCAATAAATGCTAATAAAATCTACAGAAAATGCAGGAAAACAATGAAATTGCAGGATTATATGCTACTTTTGATCCTCTATCTAACTGCATAATTTGTTTGTAATTAAAACGTATGATTATGCATGTTTTAGCCGTACGCATGCGCACATTCTTCGAATTCCTGTGTGATGACGTCATCACTTTTTACAAATTTTTATTTGCAAAACAAAAGCTATTCAACCATATAATACACTAAAACTGCGTAAATTGGACCCATGTCCTTATTGCCTTTCGTTTTCTCACTATCAACGATTTAAAATTTTTAGTACTGAACCCTATTGACTTTGAAAATTCTATATTGTGACGTCATGAGCACGTCACGTGACATAACTAAAAATAGATTTCATTTTTGGGTTCAGCTCATGATGTACTATGCACATGCAAAGTTTCAAGGCTCTACATCTTTCAGAACGCTAGGCCTGATAGGGTTAAAAAATTACTTCTTGATGTTGCAGCCTCTTTTCCTCTTCATCTTCATGTTCGACATGTTCCCAACAGTAGTTGATTAGCATTTCAATCAACGTTGCATGGACCAAGCACAACATAACCGGACCAACTTAATTGGGCTTAACATGGCCGTAGGAATATGCAAAAACCAACCCTAAAGGATCTGGTATGCCTAAAATGCCAAGGTGGTAGAGCGTTTCTCCAGTAGCAGCATTATCAAAACGAAACAACGAAAGAGCAATCTCTCAAGTACTTACTACTGTCTGTCACACAAGTGTAAGGTGCTCCATAATTTCCTCTATTTCTACATCATTCTATCACAAGACACGAATATGAACGACAAACACATACATTTTAACATACCTGATTTGACGGTTTGCAAGCAGTTCTCTTACGTACTGTACATAGACTGATTCACCCGTTGTGTTTTGCGCTGAGAGAAAGGATGGTGTATGAATCACAAATGCAGTCATGCTGCACAAAGATCGTCAAATGCATTGAATATTAAGTAGGATCTTTCAGTAACATCTAAAATTGACAATCTCTGAACTAAATAAACTAATTCTCTAATTCTTAGCTTCTAGTATTCTTCTGTAAAGCTATAAAACCTTTGTTAACATTAATTGCAAGGGCAAAACAATTAAGGGATTACAATGAGTTCATATTTAAATCTGCAAACCTTTTTTCTTCTTAGACAGCAATTCTTTCTCTTCTCTGATCCAGTCTAATACTAATTCTTCAGAGCCTTTGAAGATCAATAGATTTCTCATATCAGTTTAAACAAACTACCGGGTGCGCCAAAATAATCTACGCACATTTGAAAGGCTACGATAAATCGTATACTTGACTAATCATGAAGATTTATGAGCTAATCTTTAGCTAAGATCCTTAATTAGATGCCAGTAGTTTGTGTACATTTCTTAGTCTTCTATTTATGGAGCTAGAATTGGGGTCTTGCTGAATTTTTGATCTTGTGATGGCTTGGGGGGGGGGCATTTTATTGCAACCATTACAGAATTTCACAACAAGCAAATCTTTGAAATAATGCTCCTGCACAAGTCTACACAAATTTCTAAATCCCCTAATCACCCTGCAAACGTTTTCTCTTGATCCATTCATGTCTTTAGAAAACTTAATCGATGTGTTTTGCTCGTTTTCAGTGTTTTCGAAAACGAAAATTTTAAGAAACTCGCTTCTAGCTCTTAATATTAGAAACAAACCAACTTGCAAAAAATCCTAGAATCTAATTCAGGCATTCTGCTCAAGAATTAGTCATTACATTTCCACTCAATCTCCTTTGATCAAGAAAATGTAATAACAGCGTAAGGTGCTCTCTACCTCCAATGAGGACCAAATTTATGTATGGACTCTCCATGGTCAAATTTTGTAAAAATTTCTCACCATCAGCAGTGCTGGTGGACAACAGTTCTCGAAGCTGCTCTTGGCAACTTTCCGCAACTTTTTTAGCTTTCTCCATCCTTTTTGGCAAAACAGCAGCTGTGAAAAGTGAAAGTTGAGACAATATGTATCATATGAGCGACATTGTAATATGTACGCCTAATTCTAGGTCAAAGAAGATGGTTTGATCAAATGTATTTCAGTATAAAAAACCATTGTAGTAACGTATCTTGATGCAACAAATTGCTATGGAGTATCAGGGTGCACCAAGGGTGGAGAATACAATAATTGTAAAATGAAGACATAACCGATATTAGCTAACTGGACATAATATCTAAGCTGAAATTGTGATGGCACTATGCAGGCCAATTTGAAAGAATCTGACGAATAGCAACAAACAACAAGCTTGCCAACGATGGAAGTGCTCGACTAACCTAAAATGAGAGATGAGTGGTGTCGCCCATTATGCCCATGTAGTCGCAATCTATTGAATTAGATTCTCAAAGAGATATTAGTGAAAAAACCAAGTAGCTGGGTTATATCTCCTGCTAATAGGGAAAAACATTTGAGAATTTTGACTCTTTTCATAAACTTACAATACGAATTTCAGAAAATTTTTAAGATGGGGGCAAAAATGTCATTTTCTGCAAGTGTCGCCCATAATGACCAACAGGCAAACAAGTTACACTACTCTGTGATGAAAAGTTTTGATAAGAAAAAACAGTTTTGATTATTGTTATTTGTTCATCAGTGAGTACTTAAAAGAAGAAATTTCAATAAGACGTGACCTAAAGTTAGGGCTTTGGCAATTGAAATGCATGCTTTGACTTGTTCTATATCCTGCCTTATCCCAGATGCAAGCACAGATGAAGTATTGGTGTACTTTTCTAAAATTCAAATAAATTGAATACAATGCTGCGACTTTGGGGAATCGTTGATTTTTCAAGTCAGTAAGAATATTTTCAGCGAATTTGGTGCTTTTAGGAATGAACTCCGTATTTTGATATTTTAAAATAGCAGCATTCAGACTTCATGGCCTTAAATCTGAAGTAGAAGTCACTTTGCCTTGGTTTCATTGTAGATGTCCTCTCTCAAGAAATATGACTACTGAAAAATCAAGCCAGATTTAATAAGTTTCAAACTGCAAGGTGGCAAAGAAGGAAAATGAAAGATGAAATGTAAATAGAAACATGAAATTGGCAAATTCTAACGGAATCGATCAAAGATTTGCGCAGACTATCTCGTCAAGTATCAATGCAAAAGGATTGGAGCTTTATTGAAGGTCAAATCATGATTTTATTGATGCCAGGAAAGATTTTCTTGAAATTACAGTTTGATTACATGTCTCCAGTCCCCTGAAATTTTGATTTCTCTTGCTAATCCGCCGTAATGGGTGACCGGCCATAACTGGCGACACCACTCTATATAAGTTTTGGTTATACAGTTTTAAAGCTTCCCTACGCAATGCTCTTCCCATCAAACTTACCTAGTTTCCAAGATGACTTTCTGCCATAATGCACAAGTGCACTCGTAATAACATCTTTTCTATGATCTTCTGTCATCTCCTTCGTAATGGAAGAGAAGCACCTCAAATAAGACCATAACCTTTCACACTGCTCTCCATCTGACAGTCCAATGTTCTTGACTCTCCTAGTTCCAAGAATAGCCTAAAAGGAGCAATTTACTAATCACATCTACATTTAACAGCAAAACATTTATCAAGTATCAAATCTCTATGAGCAGCAAAATATAATGAACTCAGAAAAGTTTCAAGATTCCAAACAACAATGCACTTAAATGAAATTACATATGACAATGCAATGTTCTAAGGTTGGAAAAGTCGTCAAATCTTACTTCCTCTAAGGGACAGGAAATTGCAATCTAAGTTTCTGCAGTTCAATCAAATCATATTACTTTATGGTCCTTACTGTTTGAGAGAAGCGAGATTATAGTTATAGCTTTCCATAATGGCAGGTGTACACCAACCTTCACTTGACATCACATTTTGTAAACGTCTATAATTTTTTAGCAATAATTATAACTGATATTTTTTTGCATAGATATTTTGTAACCAAAATCCTACCATTTCGTTTCTGGCATACGAGGATTTAAGGCAACTCGTTACATTCTTTACATACCTGACAGGATGGGATATGGGCATACGAGTGGAAGGCTGGTAAACCAAGTGTAATTCTTTCAAGAAGATGTGCCTCATTGTTCTAAAAATATAAACCAGAATCAAAATGAGGTACTGCCAATAACTTCAAGTAATTTGCGAAGATAACTGTCGTACAATCACACAGGCAACTTGTACAGATGTATCTGAAGTGACTGCAGAATGAGAAATATGTATCATATAGCAGAAAAACATCAGCACAAAATAATTCTAAACAAGATATTGAAAAGAGTAAAATGTGCTTGAAATTTGAAACTGTGATAAAACTGCTCAAAATACCTGCAAATGTTTCTGAAGTATACAGGCAATGTCATAAAGAACACAGTATTTCAATTCAGGTTCATTTTCGAGCTCATTCAGTTTCTTCTTGATTAAAAATACAGAATAGCCAATCCTGAGAAAAGATAGGAGAGCAAGCAATTTATAAAATAAAATTCACTGTTTCTAAGTACAAAAAATAAGAGGCTGCCTGATAGTCTACTGAGGTGTGGGGTAGAGAAAATTCCAGGAAGTACACAAAGCTGATGGTTTTACAAACGGCTAAATTTGTGTCTCTTTCCAAAAACTTTGGTATTGATATAATTCACCTTTGATCTAATTGCGTTTCAATACAGTAGTATCAAAATAAGCTTCCTTGAAATATAAGATCAATCCTAGCAAAAATCACTAATGTATATAGGCAACAAGACAAAGACAAATATTTGAGAATTGACAACGATACCTTTCTCCGTGTTTCAAATTCATAAATTGTTGTGGAACTTCATGGCGACAAATCGACCCAATTAAACCTTTCACATCATATGCCTTTGACTTTCCTTTTGAAATAATCGAGTCATTCTGTCCCAATGAGCCAGCTTGAAAGTTGTTACATTCCTGGAAACGGTTCCCAATGGTTTAAGTTGCACAACAGATTATTATACCATCATAAAATAAAATGCTTGAAAAGTTGCTCCTGCAGTCAACATTGTAGAAAAAGTTATCATATGTAGAAATGGTTATATCTACATTGTAAAACATCAAACAATTCGCATTTACCTTATTGCTCGTTCTTGTTGCATGATATGAACTCATGAATGCATCAATCTCTTTGTCATCAACAATTTTCAAGGAGCCTAATTTCGGGTCAAAAGTATACTTTCCAGCAGCCTTCTTATGAACTAAGCCAAAACAGGCATCAATACTTTCCACAATTACACCAGGTCCCTGGTACAGAATACAAAGAGAGTTTCAAATTATATTATACAGCAAGTCTAATATTTGATCGGTTAGGGCCTAATCTTGATTCTTTATAGTACATACCGTAGAAAGTATAGTTTTACGTTATCAAGAATTTACTAAAGCGTTTTAAAACACATACTGTATATTACTTTGCACGAGCTCGTTTAGATAAAAGACCGCTTTGAATGAGATCTTTGGAATGAGAGTATATGGAGTTTTAGGTGAGAAGACTGTCCCTTCCCTCCTTACTAATGGTAATCGATTGTTTTGATTTTGATTCCTCCTTACCCAAGAATCCTGCTATAAATAGGAAAAAGATCTTGAGGTGAAACAAATCTTATCAAACTTTTATCCCATAACCTGGGATGAAAACGTCAAAATATGCGGTTTAATTGAAGCATCATTCCGGCCATCTGGGAGGACATGGGAGAACAATGGGATAAATGATCAGGGAAAGGTTAGGAAATGTTGGGAGTTTTGGACAAATAATTATCCATGATGCCCAGTTACATTGTTAGTACAAGTAATATTTCTGTTTCACATTTGCTTCTTTTCAGATAATGCAAGATTATGAATTTAAAGGAAGCATCCACTAATGATTATAATCTAAAAAGGGTGACCCAAGTGATACAGAAATGAAATAAGTCTTACTTTCGATGGACATGCTGGACATTGAGATCCTTCATCAAGCTGTTTGTTTAGAAATGTCAGTGTTGAGATTTCATGTTTAAAGAACCTGCAAAAAAATCCTTTGCTGAATTACAAGCAGTATACTAAAGGACATATCCAATATCCTTTATAAAATGGAAAAGGCTTATCGTACAAGAAGTTGATTTCCAAACCTGGACAGCATAATTTGTTCGGCCAACAAAGCATTGTATGTACATGCGCTGAGCTTTACAAGTATTAGCTGAGGTTAGACTGACAGGCAAACATTGATTTCAATCATAAAGCATTAATAAGTATTGAACTTCCGATATGCCAATTCAACAAGGGCAGTGCCGTGATCAAATTTGAAAATGCAGCAATTTAATGCAGACAGCAATTTCTTATTGGTCATACCGGTATTCCTCAAATGACTCTCCTTGCAGTGCTTTCAATAAGTTCTTTCTCTGTGAGCAACAGACAGAACCAGATAATGAGAAATTTCATTTCAAAATAAGTGAAAATTAAAAGAAACCCTCATCAAATGACTGATAAATTGAAATACAATATATGCAAAAATAGTAATGAATGAGGCTGAGCAGGTTAGATTCGCCAAACTGATAACAAGCAAAACAACATATTAGAGATCATCACAGAATTGTGAATAGAATTGTAGACTTCCTACCAAAAAGAGTTTCAACCAAATCATTCAATCAAAAATGATCTACAAAACCTCAATCTCTGTATGAGAGCAAAATCATATTTCAGTATTTGCCTTGCTATCATTGGCAAAAGGAAACGTATCTACCATTTGAAAAATCTTGCATCAAGGAGCATGCAACAATTATCAAACCTTTCAATCATCTCATTTCATGTTTAAGATTGTGTTGAAAATTTTAGATGGGATATTTTTATCAGGTATTGGACTGAAAATTGTACATCTCAATAATAAAAAATCAGTTATTCTTCAACATGTTTAAACATAAGATTAAATAAAATGTTTTCCAAACTATACAGAGAGAAGAAGATTATGTGCTACTGACTGCTCTCTTATACTCATGATTCAGACCAATTTCGTCAAAAATACTTTAAAGTTGATGGTTTTAGTTATATTTGATATATCTTTCTTTTTTATCTGAAAATCTAGCATTTTCTGAATGTAAATGTCTCCAGTCGAAATTTTTCCAACTGATTGGTTGGATTCAACAACAACAAACACTATACACAGAATATACTGTAGTATACTGTACTGTGTATACTGTACATATATAATAAAAATGTGTGCAAAATGTGTCATGAAACTTACGCCACTTGTGATCTTCTGTATCAATGGAGTAAGCAGATTTATACTAGAGCAAAACGAACTAACTGAAACTTGGCTCTCAATGAAAAAGCTTTCCAAAAGGTCCATAAATTCAAATTTAAATCCCATTCTTGGAAACACTGGAGTAGATGGCCAGATTCTTTGTTTAATAAAGAAGTAACAGTCAGGTTTGCAATTGCAGAACTCCATGATGCAGCCAAACTGACTCCCTGTAACAAAATACAATACTGATGCCAATACACACTATCTACAGTATATCCAATTAGATTAACAATAAATAATATGTTGCAAAAGCACAATACAGTAACTTTGCAATCAATTCTCTTTGTGTTCTTTATCTGTCTTTTTTAATAACTTTTGTCCCTGCGGTGAGCAGCTTTTGAATGGGCATTGGAATGTAGACTTTGCTCCTAGCTTTTGTTGAAAGAATTGAGCCAGACAGCTTTCCTGATGGTTTAACGACAGGAAAATCTTTTGAAATGTCAATGGCAGTGGGCTGTGTGTTTACTTGTATTTGTTTTGATGGATGTGTATTTGTCTGATTTCAATTGCGTGCATTGTTTCAGGACTTACAGATAGAGGATTTGTGAGTGAATTATGGAGCATACTGTAGCATCAGATTACAAATACGCTAAGTATGATTCAAAGGATACCAATTATGATGTACAGCTCCTGTGTGTGAGTACATACCAGAACAAAGGAATTTGACTGCAAACAGTTTAGTTCTACATGTTGTTGACAAATATGAAGGAAGAAATCAATTTTATACTAAAATCACGCCAATGGGCTATAAAAACCAATGTCATGCATACTAAATACTATTCACAGAAATAGTGTAAAAATACCTTTTTGATCAATCACATCTACAAATCTGCAAGAAATTGTACACAATGCACTGATATGTTCCTTTCGGTCAAGCTCTATCATTATTGGAGGCCTATCCAAAGGCACAAATGTTCCATCCTAGAAGAGACCGAGTTACAGAGCTGTATAATTTAGAAAAACAATTGATCGCAAGTGTCTGCCATTGAAAATTTTCAAAAATTCTGCACAGAGTGGTCACAAATCAAAGAAATGTTACCAATCCAAAGAAGTTTTCTGGTGTAAGATGTAAGTTTGTAGGTTTTGAAATACAGTATATGAGTGAGTGATGACCTCCAAGACTACAACAATTGAGCTACTGTGTGAGCCTTGGAATTCCTTCACCATGAAAGATACATCTTTTTCTTTTGTCAAATTTCTAACCTTTTTTCATTTTGGGATGATAAGTGTGAGTGACATTCTTTGCACCCCTTTGGCAATCAAAACAATCAAGATTTCATACGAAGTAAGCAAGCTGGACCAAATATTATGAAATGAAGCAATCATAAAATCTTAAATAATACAATCTAATTGTTCTGATTGCCAGGGGAGCGCACACTTTGTTTGTATTGAGAAAGATTTTTGCAAAATGCGCATGTGCAGAGCAAGTGAGCTGAATTCATGAGAATGTTCATGTGAGGAAGAGGCAGATTACTGTAGCAGACACAGCCAAATTTCAAACTAATCTGAAACTCAAGATTTATCTGAGTTCCTCATGTGAGGGTACATTTAGTTCTATCCAGTCATGTGTTTATTTGTGGTTCTACATTTTGATTATTCAAAAATATTTACCTACCTGCCATGTTTCCAAATAATGAAATTTATTTTGCTCTTTATGTTTATCCAAACAGCAATCTTTGCACATGAATACCCCAATGCCACAATCTAAGCATCTTGTCTCTGCCAACATTGCACCATTTTCACAAGTAGGCTTCTCATGACAAGCATAGCAAGTCTCATCCAATGGTAAACAACAGCCTTCAACAAATCCTTCCCGAATATCTACCCTCACCTCCTTCCACTTTTCAACTTCTTTGACCTTACTATGGTAATACCTATTATTTTGACAGTTCCTGGAAAGAAGAAATAACACAACTTTACAATTGAATCTAAATTTTCTCAGTTCCCAGTTTTGAAAACTTTCATCACAAATTCATTTATGACAGATACAATTCAAATGAAACCTAATGGAACAGACCCCCATATAAATATTCAATGGTGGTTGAGTGGTTGAACAAATTTTAATTGAATAAATTCTATTATAACTGCATATGAGGTAAAAGCTCTATTCTCAACATTTTAATTAAATTTGGATGATCTAGCCCTACTCAGAGGACTGTGAGTGTGACTCAATGTATGCATGCATGCATGTATGTATAATGTTGCCATCAAATTAATGACAATATAAAATTAAACCAAATAAATTATCTAATTGCAGCCATACAAAATTTACAGGCAAAGACTAAATACATAATATAAAAACACCCCACCTTAAAAATGGTGGGGATGGCATTAACAAGGTCAATGGGACCTTGTTTCCATCATGGTCCCTTCCAGATGTGTTATAAAAAAAGAGATGAGTTCAGGAAAAAAGTGAGTTTAGTGTCAAAAACAGGAAAATGGAGTCTGATAAATGTTTACCTAAACTTTTTTGTTGACTGATTTTGGGTTTTCAATAATATATGTAGGGCCTATCATCTTGACTTTGGAAATCTTCAAAGAATTTATCTTTGATCTTATGTTTGAAGCTGTTTATGGTTTCTGCAGATTTTAGTTCTGATGCTAGATTGTTCCATAGTTTAGGTCCAAGAGATGAAAGAAATTGTGTTTTGCGTCTATGTTACTGTTTTGGAAAGATTCAATTTGTTTTTAGATTTTTTAGTTATTCGGCTCTGGCCAACTGGTAAGAACACCTTTCGCATGTAGGATGGGACTTCATTATCAAAGAATTTGAAAACTTTTGCAGTAGTAGATTGTTCAAATCTCTTTCGTGGGGAGCCAATTTATATGTTCAAATTCTTTGATTTCTATAGTATATGTGCTCTGTTATTCAGATTCAAGCAGAACTTGATACATTTACTTTGAGCTGTCTGTGTTCTTTTTGTTAATATTCTATTTAGTAATGGAAACCAAACACTGCAGTGCACTGCTTGCATTGTCAAAATGAGGCTGAATTAGTACATTTGCAAGCAATCTGCATGAGGAGAAATCAAGAAAATGTTGCTTTCTGTAAAGGAATCTGAGCCTACCCTTGATTTTACCAAGGATTCTGGCAGCCATTAATTCGCCAGACAGACTCAGACAGGTCCTTATCAAGAATACAGCCTAGATATGTGACTGCGGTGTATTGTTTGATCTTGATGTCACCTCTTCTGATGTCTAACTTTCCATGTGCTGTGTTAATGAGGGTCAAAGCAATACGGTATTTTAGGCAACCTACATGAATGGGTCATATAATCATAACTTCAATCCGTTGTTGGCGTTATCAACTCCCTAGGAATCGGTGTACACCATCCACCAATTTCCTTCGTTCTCTTGTTATTTCTATTATATAGAGTGAGTCTGTCTGCCAGAGATCTATGGCAGAAGAGAAGGGGGCTCGATTCCAGAGACTGGGCAACTCTAGTATCATAGTTTCCGTTGTTAATAGCATGATGCTAATTCCAGTGCACATAGCAAAATTGCTGGTCTGGTGTTTACACTACATATGTTATCATCATTATGTAATTATTTAGAATTTGACACAAAAAGTTTCAACCACTTACTACTACTGGCCTAATTATAGAATAGGCCTAGGCCTAATAAGGTTAAGAGCTATATCTAAGCACATTCAAGTAAAAAAATAAAAAGTAATATGCTTACTGTGGTGGCAGATCATCTCCATCAAATCTATGTGTGATCACTTCTGACCTTTCACCAGGTACTGGATCACGCAAGTTTTCATTTTCCAGTATCTCATGGTCCATGCAGCTAGGCCCATCACTGCGAGCATCTTCAGCCTGGCGCCAATCCGCAGTGTGAGAATCTTTCGCTCGTTTGTAACGAGGGACTTTAACAACCTTTCCAGATCTAACACAAGTAATCTTTGTGCTAATTCGAACGGTTTTGATCCTTTTCTTACTTGAGAACGACATTTAAGTGCAAAATAAAGAACATCACTGAATTACAGGCACGATATACGAAACAAGATGGCGACACGTTTTTTAGCAAGAACAGAACATTCACAGGGATACAACGAGCCGGCTGGTTCGTTTTACAAACAAAATGATTAATCACCTATCTCAGTGGTTCAACCGGAAGAACCGGATGGTTATAGTTGCATCATGCAGGATTAATCGCATGATTAAAGCTACTTTACGTAGTTGATTAATACAGGAGCGGGTGTTATCTAACTTGGTAATCAAGAGCCAAGGACACCTGCTGTTTTTTCTTGTGGTAGT